>CAUYQV010004901.1:0-32170 GCA_963574575.1 Galagoides demidoff
TGTCCTAACAGGTCCCAGCATTGGGGGACTGTGATAAATCACTGGGTCAGTCTTTCTCTCATCCCTTGGGGGACTTCCAGATCCACAGAGGAAAACAGCAGCTACAGCACTGGGGTCAGTCTTTCTGCTTTTCTAGAGAAAAGAGTAATGCATTCTGCTTCATTCCACTCCTCTATTACCTTAATGTGCTGGCCTGGAGGATAAATGAAATAATAAAGGCAGAGCACTGAGCGCGGTGTCTGGGTCACAGGAGGCGCTCAATAAAAGTTAATTCCCTGCCCCCACCCCTTTATAGATCAGTCCTGACTTCTCAGAATGCAGGTCCCTATGCACGCACCTAAGGCTCCTTTCAATATCCCCACATAGGAGCCTTTTACTACCCCCTTAAAACCAGCCAGAACCCCCTCCTCTGCTAATTGTCCCGCAGAGACCAGGGAAAGAGAATGCAGCCACGTGCAGCCAGCGGGCCGGGCCCCTAGCAGAGGAGACTGTGCTGTCATTGAGCTTTGTGATAGGGGCCTCATTCGTCTTCCCAGACACTGCTGCGCCATCCATTTTAAATGACATGGACACCGACCCGTTTATCAGGATCAGCATACTACTATGTTATTATGATTATTTAGCATTTACATAACACTCTATTTGCAAAGTGCTTAATAATAATTTATTTATTACCTCATCTAACTACTCACTAATGGAAAATTCAAGGGGTTGCCCTGAGTTCACTGACCTCCACTCTGGAGACACCTTAGGCCATTTCCAATAGCTTGCCTATATGCGTGCCGTAAAATATTTTAATAAAAAAACCACTTGGTGTGCATGTGCACATGTATATGCCACACACACACACACACACATACATATACACACCTACAAGTATTTTTTGCATTTATAATATATCTATTGAAACAACGCCCTTTTACTTTAAAATGAATAAAAATAAGCATTACTATTAGTATAAAGCCATTGGAATAATATCTCTCTAGAACAAACACACATTTGTGGGGCAGGCAGGGAAATCACAAAAATGTGCCTTTCATGTCTCCCTTCCAGAAGGAGCTGGTTGCCCAGCTCCAAGGAGTGTGGCCAGCTGCCAGCGCTGCCTGTCAGCCTTTCTTAGGTCCCCCTCAGGCAGTGACTGTGCCTGATGGTGATAAAAGGGTTTGGCCATTTCTGCCCAAGGTGGGACTCCTCTAAACAGCGATTTTTGCTCCAGAGCTTCCCGATGGGTTGGCTGAGATTTTTTCGGTCTGCAGCCTTATTTGATCGCTTCCCTCCCAGTCAACCTCCCTGAGCCTTTTTCCTTCTCAGGTGTAACTCTCTGATAACTTTTTTAGTCCTCACTTCCCCTCGGAGTCCAGCCAGCACAAACTCTGATGCTACGCCATGACATTTTAGGCGAGTGTCTCTGGACCACAGATCTGTCCCTGGCACACTGCAGGGAGGTGACTTTGATTCTTTCAGAGGTCTTTGTACTCCTTCAATCTGATGATACCTGGGGATCCGTAACGAACTCCAGTTCAGTCTAAGTTCTGTGTCTTTAGCCCCCATGCAAAGGGGTTTTGTGGTGGAGGTCTCTTTGGAGGAAGAAGTTCACTGCTTCAGAGCATTTTCCTACGTACAGGGATCTGTGAAAACTCGACCTCTGTTCAAATGTGCTGTGGGAAGATGATTGCCTGAATTGATGTGTGTGGAGATGGTAGAGTAAGAATTTATTTGTGTATATAAAATATTTAACATTTTATGATACACAACAACGCATATAATTAAATAAATAACATTGCAACATAAATGATCTAATACACGTGCATATGTAAAGTATCAATCCAGAACAGGGGGTCTCACAGCAGAGAGAAACAGGGACGAGAGGTCTCACTGTGAGGTAGGGAAAGAGACTGCACTCTGACAGGGTCCAAGTTGGGGGTCTGACAGTTCCCAAAGTTCTTCTATCAAACTTTACCCAGTAAGAGGAAGAAAAAATCGTAAGCGAACCACCCTACAAGGTAACCACTCCTTGGACGGTGCACACCTTGGAATTCTGAAGGATACAGACCCTTTCTCAGCTGCTCACACTTGTCACCAAGTGGAGCTCTTTGTTTTCAAGCAACAGATCAATAAAAGGGGCGTGTCCCCTCTCTCTGCATATCCCTGTTCCTTGATTTTCTTTTCTACTCTTGCTTTCCAAACAATCTTTCAAATAAGTCTGGTCTTCTCCTTGTTTGTCTGGGTTTCTCAGTGGTTTGGGGTCAAATGTATCTGCCATGAAATATTAGGATTTTTGAAATTAAAGATTGACAAGAAATTATTTCCTCCTGTAATTCAAGTAACAGCTATCGTCGTAAGGCTAAAGCATCAGGTTGTCAGTGGGCACTGGCTCTGAGAGTCTCATGTGTAAATGGAAGTTTATAGCGTGAGGTCTCATGGGCTAAAACTTTAAAGCATGTTCAATGATGCTATGTGAATTAATAGAAGATTGGCTCGGCGCCTGCGGCTCAATCGGCTAAGGCGCCAGCCACATACACCTAAGGTGGCGGGTTCGAATCCCCAGCCTGGGCCCACCAATAAACAATGATGGCTGCAACCAAAAAAAAAAAAAAATGGCCGGGCATTGGGGTGGGAGCCTGTAGTCCCAGCTACTTTGGAGGCGGAGGGAGGAGACTCGCTTGAGCCCAGGAGTTGGAGTTGGAGGTTGCTATGAGCTGTGATGCCATGGCACTCTACCCAGGGGGATAGCTTGAGGCTCCGTCTCAAAAAAAAGAAAAGAAAAATTGTTGTAAAATACAAACAACACAAAATTTATATTCGTAACCATTTTTGAGTTCAGTAGTACTAAGTACATTCACACCGTTGAGCAACAATCAACCCTATCCATCTCCAGAACTCTTTGCACACTGCACACCTGAGACTCTATCCCCATTAAACAGTTAACTTCCCCTTCCCCCTCACCTTCACAACCATCATTCTACTTTATGTCTCTACCTATGTATCTCATTTAATTGGAATCATATAGTATTTGTCTTTTTGTAACTGGTTTATTTCATTTGGCATAATGTCCAAGGTTCACCCATGTTACGGCATCTATCAGAATTTCCTTCCTTACTAAGTAAAGCTGACTCAATAGTCCACTGCATGTACACACCACATTTGGTGCAGCCATTCATCCACTGATGTTCATTTGGGTTGTTTCATAACCCACGTTTTGTAAGCCTCCATTTACAGGTTAGAGCAACTCCTTAATCCTATTGGAAGCACAATCTAGTATAATATACTTTACGTATGCCAAGAAAAAAGCAAAAGAGAGCGAATGGCAGTAGTCATGAATCATAAAAGTGTGCACTGAGTTACTTCACGTTTAAGAAGCAAATTCCTGTCTTAAAAAAGAAAGCCAGATTTTCATCTGTTGTTTTTCCCTCTTCTTTCAAGAGATGTTACTAAGTAGCAAGTTTGATAAGGTCAGAAACTTTAACTTCACCTTCTACATAACACCTTGCAAAGTTGCTGGAAAATTCCATTAACTTATCTATAAATACATCAGCATAGTATACAATTAAGAAATATTTTCATCTAAATTACCACATTTGCTTTTACTACAAGCTTGCAAGGCATGTATTTGTGCAATTTTACAGATGAAGAAGCTGAGGATCTCAGCCACCTGCTCATCGTCAGGCAAGGTGGGGCCCGGGGCAGCAACACGGGGCTTTTACCATCATCTCCAGCTCTGCCCCTTCATCCGTCGGTCCCCACCATCTCTCAGTAGTTCTGAATGTGCATCTGAAGTCACTCCCTAAGTACAATTTCATCTTAAGGCATAGAAACATAAACTAGGTAACATCTTCTGATCATAGGATTTTATGTGAGAGTTTCCCTTGACAGCTAGCATCTGTTTTTGAATACGAAGGTGTATGTATTTGAGATCCAGCCTGTTAGCACATATATTTAGAAAATAATAAAATGTTTCCAGGATCTGTTTGAGACTCTGCAATAGTGAGAAGAGACCCACAAAAAGTGATAAAGAGAGGAAATGATTATACAGGTTGGATGGGAAGAGCATTGGTGGCTCTTTGATTTGTGTGCTCAGTTTTTAAAAACTAGGCATTGGCTCGGTGTCTGTACCACAGTGGTTACAGTGCCAGCCATATACACCTAGGCTGGTGGGTTCGAGCCTGGCTGAGGCCTGCTAAAACAACAATAACAACTGCAACCCAAAATAGCCAGGTGTTGTGGTGGGTGCCTGTAATTCCGGCTACTCGGGAGGCTGAGGCAAGAGAATCACTTAAGCCCAAGAGTTGGAGGTTGCCATGAGCTGTGACATACGGCACTCTACTGTGAAGGCGATATAGTGAGACTCTGTCTCAAAAAAAAAAAAAGTAGGTAGTAAATCGATTAGATTTACGATAGGTTCAAGCAGGATTACCCAGAGCAAAGCCATGACCGCCCCTGGAGTGCTCCAGCCTTCTGGGGTTTCCTCTCAGCAGACCATTGGACTACACCTTTCTCAGTTTTGCCCTTGGACTGGGTACCGCCAAGCTGCTTCGTGTGCCCTTAGCCTCCCCAGCCCTGCCAGGCATCATCTGGGCCTCCTTCCCAGGTACAGCCCACCTCTGTCTCCTCATGAAAACTGCCTAGTTAGAACTTCTGGGTAAAAGTGGCAGATTGGCCCCACACATTTATTTCCCTCCTTCTGAAAACCCTGGTAGAGTAACTGTAAAGGAATTTAAACATGGCCTTAAGCAACACAGCGTGGAGCTGACATAAAAGTAGACACGTGGACCAATGGAACTGAATAGAGAACCCAGAAAGAAAAGCCAAATACCTACAATCAACTGGTCAAGAAAGCAGATAAAAATATACAAAGGAGAGGACACCCTTCTCAATAAATGGTGCGGGGGGAATGGATAGCCACATGCAGAAGGATGGAACTGAATCCCCATCTCTTGCCACATACAAAAATTAACTCAGACAGATTAAAGATTTAAGACAAAAAACCTTAGAAATTATAGAGGAAAACCTAGGAAAAACCCTCTGGACATTGGCCTGGGAAAGAATGCATGACTAAGACTCTCAAAAACCAGTGCAACAAAAACAAATAAATGAGACTTAAGTAAACTAAAGTGTCTGCACAGAAAAAGAAATAATCGGGTGGCACCTATGGCTCAAGGAGTAGGGCACCGGCCCCATATAATGGAGTTGGAGGGTTCAAACCCGGCCCTGGTCAAAACTGCAAAGGAAAGAAAAAAAAAAAAAAGAAAGGAAATAATCAACAGAGCAAATAGATAACCTATAGAATGGGAGAAAATACCTGCACACTATATATCCACCAAAGGACTAATATTCAGAATCTAAATCCATAAGGAACCCAACTCAGCAAGAAAAAAACCAAATAATCCCCTTAAATAAATGAGCAAGGGCGGTGCCTGTGGTTCAAGGAGTAGGGCCACGGCCCTATATACTGTGAGGTGTCAGGTTCAAACCTGGCCCTGGCCACATACACACAAAAAAAGTGAGCAAATGACACAAACATTTTCCAAGAGAGTATATTCAAATAGCCAAAAGACAGGAAAAACTACTCAACTTCAGTAATCACAGGAGAATTGAAAATTAAAACTATAGGCTCGGCGCCTGTAGCTCAAGTGGCTAAGGTGCCAGCCACGTACACCCAAGGTGGCAGGTGCAAATCCAGCCCAACCCGCCAAACAACAATGATAGCTGCAACCAAAAAATGGCCGGGCGTTGTGGCGGGCGCCTGTGGTCCCAGCTACTTGGGAGGCGGAGGCAGGAGACTCACTTGAGCCCAGGAGTTGGAGGTTGCTATGAGCTGTGATGCTGTGGCACTCTACCCAGGGGGATAGCTTGAGGCTCTGTCTCAAAAAAAAAAAAAAAAGAATTTACCTGTTCTTTAAGCTTTATTCTTTTATTAGTTTTTTGATTGTTACTAAGGCATAATCTACCCTACTCTATATTTGGAATTCCATGCGTTTTTTAAATGTAGGTGCTAGAGTATGACAGGGACAGGACATCCATAAGGTGATACAGTCTAACTTCTGGGGCAAACAAATCTTGTTTATGAGTGGTAATTTAAAGTTAAGATGGTTTGACTTGGTGAACATATGGTAATATTAATGTGGCTATAAGGACCCTTTAGCAGTCTGTATAGGCTTAATAATTTTCAACCTCAGTTTTCTTGTCAGGAGCAAGAAGGTGACATTTGATTTTCAGTTTATTTTGCTATTTTCATACTTCATACTTCCTCATTAAGCATCTGAAAAAATTAAGACATTTCAAGAGGAATTAAGATTGTAGAAAACAGGGAGTGGGCAGGGTGGGTCAAGCCTGTAATCCTGTCACTCTAGGAAACCAAAGAGGGTGGATCTCCTGAGCTCAAGTGAGACCCTTTCTCTACTAAAAATAGAAAAAAAAAAACTAGCCGGGTGTTGTGGTGGGCACCTGTAGTCCCAGCTACTCAGGAGGCTGAGCAGGAGTGTTGCTTGAGTCCAGGAATTTGCAGTTGCGGTGAGTTATAGTGCCACAGCACTCCACCAAGGGCCACAGGGTGAGACTCTGTCTCAAGAAAAAAAAAAAAAATGGAAAATAAGACATGTATTGCTAACACTTATGATTGCATACGTGTCTCTTTTTTTTTTTTTTGGAGACAGAGTCTTACTGTGTCTCCCTATAGTGTCACAGCTCACAGCAACCTCAAACTCTTGGGCTTAAGCGATTTTCTTGTCTCAGTCTCCCAAATAGCTGTAACTACCAGTGCCCTTCACAACGCCTGGCTATTTTTTTGTTGCAGTGTTGTTGTTTAGCTGGTCTGGGCCAGATTCAAACCCACCAGCCTGGGTGTGTACATGTCTTAAAATGATGAGATTATCTTATATGATTATTGATGTCATAAAAGCATATTTGGAAGGAAATGTCAGACCATTTTGAGAGCATATGGATTGACAATTAAGATGGTATTGGCTTGGCGCCGATCACCTGCACTGAGGCTGGTGGGTTTGAGGCCATCCCAGGCCAGCTTAACAACAATGACAACTACAACAACAAAAATAACAACAACAACAACATAAGAGAATAAGTATTAGTAGGCTAGGGCTGACATAATAGCTGGTCTAGTCTTTTTAGGTCCCACTTGACTTTCACCTCATGCCTGCCATTCTTGTCCTGTAATTTAGCATCAACCTAAAAATGTTTATTTTGAGTAGTTTAGGGCAACTGATGTAAGAGATTAACTTTTGAATTGGAAATGTAATAGGTCATGGGCTATGCCCAATATTATTTATTATAGGTCAGGGGTTATGCTGATAATTATGATAAGGTTAATACGGTTTTTTGCTCTCAATTTTATGTATAAAACTGGTTTTGGTAATGGAAGAACAGAACAGTTTTCCAGAGGCTACGCTCACGGTTCTCCAGTTGGGGGACCTGTCCCCTGTTTTTGCATATTAGACGGACCCCTTTGTCTGTTAATAATTTCAGTTCTGTTTAATTCTTTTCTCTGTTCCCTTCCTCTGTGTTCATCCATCAGCTCTTTGTCTCATCTATCCCTTTCTGTTCTGATTCAGGTCATTGAGGACACAATGGAAACAACTCCCTGCCCCTACCACTCCACATACTGAAAGAGTACTCCTCAGGGCAAGGGGAGGTGGGTCCTACAAGAGTGGGGAATCTAATGACCTTGGGGTGGCTGATGGTGGCCTGTTCCCTTCCAGTCAGTTTCTTGTTTTTCAGTGCTATTCAGAGTCTGTTCCTTCTACACATGCTCCCACAGATACTCCTAAACTCCCAAGAGCAGTGTATAGAGTGGTCTAATTTACCTTTCTCATGGAGCCTCAGTGTGTCTTTTATGCAAATTATTTCATCCTTCTGTGCCTTTCTCTTCACCTATATCCTGGCATTCTAGTACTTGTTCCAGTATATGTGGAGATTGAATGAGTTAATGCATGTGAAGTGTTTGAGCAGGGCCTGATGTTAGCAATCGATGTTGCTACTTCTGATACAAGAGTGTAATGGTACGTATTTATATAAACTCAGTCCTTTTGTTTAAATGCTCAACTTTTGGCTTAACATTGTGACATTTTATCTTTAATTTCTAATGGATCTGAAGTTATATCTACTTTTTTCATTCCTAAAATTATCTGTACCTTCTTTTATTTTTCTTTATCAAATTCTATAGACTCCAGCTTAGGCAACAAATTGAGACCTTGTCTCTAGAAAAGAGTTTTAAAAGCAGCTAGGTGGGTGGCCCATGCCTATCAGGTACTTGTGGCTGAGGCAGGATGATCACCTGGCCTCAGGAGTTGGAGGCAGCAATGACCTCTGATTGTACTACCGCACTCTAGCCCAGGCAGCAAGTCTGTAGAGTAGCGGTTCTCACCCTGTGGGTCGTGACCCACAGGAACTGTATTAAAGGGCTGCAGCATTAGGAAGGTTGAGAACCACTGCTGTAGAGATTAGTCTGTTTTATTGGTTTTTTTGAGGGACCTTCTTAGGCATTGTTAATTCTCTATCTTTGGTTTCATTGCCTGCCTTCTGCTTTTTTTAGTTTATTCAGTTGTTCTTCCCACTAGCAGTGTCAGTCTCCTTTTTTCTCCCACTTGATAGCAACTATTAATTTCAATTTCCTTGTAACCACTCCAGATAGCTGTGTGTTTATTTTTTAAGATATTTAACACTTGGTAATCAACTTTAAACAAAAGAGCAGCCTCAGAGTTAGCACCTTCAACAGACATTAGTATGTATGTATTTAGAAATTAATGACATTGCTTTGTTTTCCTTGTATTTATATTTTTCAATTTATGTATAGCTGAACTGACTAATTTTTGGTCTTCATATTTTGGAATGTTAAGACATGTAGTGCTAAGATAAATAGTCCCCCCTTATCCACAGGAGATGCAATCCATCACCCCTGGTGGAAGACTGATACCATAGATAGTAAGGAACCCTATCTATACATGGTTTTGCCTATATGTATACATCTATGATATGGTTTATTTGATAAACTAGACACAATGAGAGGTTAGCAGTAACTAATAATAAAATACAATAATAACAGCATTTCAGCATCGTTACTTTTATGCCTTGGGAACTTCATTAAGTAAATAAGCCTGGTAGCTCATGGCTATAATCCTAGCACTTTCAGAGGCTCAGATGGGAGGATTGCTTGTGCCCAGGCATTTCAGACAACCGTGAGCAGCACAGTGAGACTGTATCTCCACAAAGATAAAAACGTTAGCTGGGAGTGGTGGTGCGTGCCTATAGTCGCAGCAGCTGGGGAGGCTAAAGCAGAAGGATCGTAGGAGCTCAAGAGTTGGAGGTTTCATTCTGCTTTGATCACACCACTGCATTCCAGTTTGGGTGACAGAGTGAGACCCTGTCTCAAAAAAAGGAGTAGAATAGAAATGACTAGTGGCCTTCCCCACCCCATTCTCCTGCTATGATATTAAAAGTGTAGTTCCATTGGGGAAGATGTAGGTCAAGGGTGGATGATATCTTCATGTTTTGAGGTTTAAAAGACAAGAGGGTGTTGCTTGCTTACTTACTGCTTTATATACCTGTTAAAGTTTAACAAAAATTTTTTTTTTTCTTTCTATCAAGCCAAACTGGCAAGACGCAGTCAAGAACGGGACAATCTTGGCATGTTAGTCTGGTCACCTAATCAGAATCTGTCAGAAGCAAAATGTAAGTCTTATAGCACCTTTATTTTCCACATTTCTTTTCCAACTTTCTTACTTAATGTACAGTTAGTTGTAAAGACATCTTTATAGCTAAAAGTTCCTACATATACAGAGTGGCCATAGACAACTATTTAGTAGACAACTAAATAATTTGAAGAGTAAGTATGTGTTTCACTACTGTGCTCTGTCATAATGAATTAGAGATTCCTAATACGTGGTTTCATAATATTCCATGATTTTCAAAATGATGCATAAGGTGAGATGTGCTGGCTCATACCTATAATCCCAGTTCTTTGAGTGCTGAAGGCAGTATGATCACTTGAGGCTAGAAGTTCAAAACCAGCCTGGGCAACATAGCAAGACTATGTCTCTATAAAAAAATAGAAAAATTAGCTGAGCATGGGAGTATACCTATCATTTCCCAACTACTTGGGAAGCTGAGGTGGGAGGATCCCTTGAGCCCAGGATTTCAAGGTCACATTGAGCTACAGTTGTGCCACTGCACTCTAGCCTGAGTGACAGAGTGTGAGATCCATGTCTCCTAAAAAGAAGAGGCTCAAAATGAAAAGAAAATTGTAATGCAGCATATAATTTCTTTAGCTGGGACTTTATAGATTTTTTTTGTAGAGACAGAGTCTCACTTTATTGCCCTCCATAAAGTGCGGTGGCATCACACTGCTCAGAGCAACCTCTAACTCCTGGGCCTAGGCGATTCTCTTGCCTCAGCCTCCTGAGTAGCTGGGACTATAGGTGCCTGCCACAACGCCTGGCTATTTTTTTGTTGTAATTTGGCTGGGGCTGGGTTTGAACCCGCCACCCTTGGTATATGGGGCCAGTGCCCTACCCACTGAGCCATAGGCACCACCTGGGACTTTATAGATTTATAAAGATGAATAAAACAAGTTTTAATTTGAAGATTATAAAGGCTAGATATATTTCATTGGAAATAGGCCTTATAATATATAGCACATGAGTCTAACTGGAAGTATAGTTTTTGAATTGGCTGTTGGGCATTGTTTAAATATTCTGAGCTATGTTCTGTAAGGGTTCTGTAGCCATTAATCTTCTGTTTTCTCCTATCAAATGTTCCCATGCGTGATTAATTTTATATGTATTACTATATGTTTTTGCCATTTTCTTTTTTTTTTCTTTTTTTTTTTTTTTGAGACAGAGCCTCAAGCTATCCCCCTGGGTAGAGTGCTGTGGCATCACAGCTCACAGCAACCTCCAACTCCTGGGCTTAAGCAAGTCTCCTGCCTCTGCCTCCCAAGTAGCTGGGACCACAGGCGCCCTCTACAACGCCTGGCTATTTTTTGGTTGCAGCCATTGTTGTTTGGTGGGCCTGGGCTGGATTCAAACCCGCCACCTTAGGTGTATGTGGCTGGCACCTTAGCCACTTAAGCCATAGGCGCCGAGCCTGTTTTTGCCATTTTCAAAGCATTTTTCTTCATAACTTAAGTAAGTGAAAACAAACTAAATCCCCCTTTTGAGAATATTTCCATGGAGGCCCATGTGGGTTAGTTAAACTCATATGCAAAGTTTTGGGTATAAGTGCATTTTTCTGGGGAGAAAGGACATTGGATCCTCAAAAGGATCTTTGAAAAAAATAGATTAAGAATCATCATTCTTTAAAAACACGGTCTTAGAAAGCTACCAGTGTAAATGTTCATATGAAATCCATTAAATTGCTAGTGAAGCATAGAACTATTAAGCTTTGATTAGAATTTTCCAAATTATGTTTTGAAATATTAAAATAGTTGTTACCAGTTTTCCAGTGGCACCTCAGTGTGAGAGACGATGTGTATTCTCTATCTTCCTCTTGTATAGTAAAAATCTGTTAGTATATTTAAGATACTCAGAGCTTATATTATAAAGAAGCAGTTTACTTTTGACCTAGAAGTATCCATTGTTCTTACACAGTACCCTCCATGAAACATGGGAAATCAAGTACTCTTAGTAATGGGAAACCTAATAATATTAAAAGACTTTTCTTAATCTAATGTGATTTACAAAAAAAGAGATAATTTTAATTTTATCAGTATCAGGCTACTGTCTAGGAGTTTTTGATGAAGAACAGAATAATGGGAAGAGTATTTCTGGTACCTTTACTGTCCTTGGGAAGATCTCTGTAATATTTCTTGATTTTTGTTTCATTTTCCTTTGAGCACTTTGAATACTCAAATGGATCTGAGTTAGGGTGACCAGACATCTGCTTTTGAACAATTTGTCCTGCATCCCAGGGCATTTTAAAAATGTCCCAATTTTTGGAAAGAATGCATGAACGGGTGGGAGAACAGGAAGGGAATATACGGTTTTCGGCTGGGATGTGGCTCTTTCTCCAGGATATGAGTTTTATATTATTTTTGTTAATTTTATAATGTTAAACTATAATAATAACAAATAATTGTTGAGAAGTGATTATCAAGAACTGCTTATCAAAGTTTGCATTGTTGTCAGGCCCTGCCCCGCCCTGCCCCCTGGCCATGTTGTCCTGCTTTACCAATGTTAAAATCTGGTCACCCTAATCTGTGTACCTTTCAGTATCTTTTGAACATGTTCTTTCTTACAGAGTGCTGAAAATCTGACTCTCTTTAATTTGTAAAGCTTTGTTTTCCTAAAAACAAATAAATCAATCTGCTAACTAACTAAATCAATAAATCTGCTTCCGTGTTGAGATTATTGGATGTTCAGTCATCCTGTCTCCTTTACTCTCTGAGTCCATGTTCCACCTGGATAGTTGCTTCAACCATTTTTTCAGATGGTTTGATCTTTGGGTCTCTTTTCATCTCCTTTGCCTTCCTGGATATAATCCAGTTGGTCACAATGCACATGTTAAATTGTGGTACTCAGACCCGGATGTTAAGCATAGTGAGCATTTGTTGAGCCTTTATGCCAAGCATAGTACTAAAATGCTTTTCCTGCTCCTGTATCATTCAGTGTTCACAATAACCCAAGAGAAAGATTTGTCTCCATTTTACAGATGGCATTCCACAGTTCAAAGAGGGCTATGAAACTAACACAATGGCAGAACTAGGAATACCATTCAGGCTTACTGGTTCTTCACTCCTGGTTTATGCTCTGATGTACCACTCAGGCTATCTTAGCTTTTAGTCCTGTCTCATTCCAGCCACTATTACAGTTTAACGATGCTATTACAGTTTAGAGTGTATCTTATCTTAGTATCTTCTGCTATTATATTACCTCTTGGAGCCAGTATTTAATTTTAATATCATCTTATTATTTATTTATTTATTTATTTTGAGATAGAGCCTCAAGCTGTCCCCCTGGGTGGAATACCGTGGCATCACAGCTCATAACAACCTCCAACTCCTGGGCTCAAGCGAGTCTCCTGCCTCTGCCTCCCAAGTAGCTGGGACCACAGGTGCCCACCACAACGCCTGACTATTTTTTGGTTGCAGCCATCATTGTTGTTTGGCAGGCCTGGGCTGGATTCGAATCCGCTACCTTAGGTGTATGTGGCTGGTGCCTTAGCCACTTGAGCCACAGGCACCAAGCCTATCATCTTATTTTTCATAGATCTTGAAGAAAAGAGCAGAATATGGAAAGCTAATAGATTTTTAAATAGTTTTGCCTAAAATAAATTTGTAATTTAACTGCAAGACCTGCTTATAGTAAACTTTGAGTAAACTCAAACTATAAGTAAATTTATAGTAAACTTTTACTTTAGAGTAAAACTTTGAAAACTAATCTGAAGGTAACATTTATGTGGCCAGGGACAGTGGTTCTCGATGATTATCCCAACACTTTTGAAGGCTGAGAGGGAGGGAAGATTGCTTGAGGCCAGGAGTTTGAGACCAGCCTGGGCAACATGGTGAGACCCTATGTCTACACAAAATTTAGAAAGAAAAAAAAAATTAACCAGGCATGGTGGCAAACACCAGTTATTCAGGAGGCTGAGGTGGAACATTGCTTGAGCCCAGGAGTTTGAAGTCACAGTTAGCTGTGATAGCACCGCTGTACTTCATTCTGAGCAATAGCATGACCCTCTCTCTAAAAAAATTAAAAGTACAAACAACTATAGATACACACCAGAGAAAAATACAATTAAATTCAAGAATAGGAGGAGAGGTGTTGCTAAGCTTCTGCCTATCAAGTATCATGTAGGGGTGTAGGGCATATTTCCAAGGACTCAATTACAACTCAGATTTTAACCTCACAAACACAAACAACATAACCTAATCATATGTACTCTTATGTTAATTCAAAATAGAAAATAAAAATTCCTGGAGATAAGCAAAAAAAAAAAAAATTAAAAGTAGCAAATTTTTATCTTGTACATTCAAAAGACTCAGAAGAGTATACAGAAGGAAAAAATTCACACATTATTTCATTTACTAGAGATGATAACTACAAAATATTTGGGGTTATTTCTACCAATCTTTCTTCCTTATACCTATTTATATAAGTGGGATAATGAAATGTCTCTGTGTATATCTGTGTATTATCTTCCTAAACATTAACCTAAGCAGTTCCCACATCCTTAAAACCCTTATAAACATTTAAAACTATTGTGTAACATTCCATTATATGGCTGTGTCAGCATATTTAACCATTGCATTGAGAATTTAAGTTGTTTCTAATTTATTACTATAAAAGAAGACAAGCAGGGATGTTCAACCTACAGCCTGTGGGCCACATGGTGAGTATTTGAGGACTTATTGCTTGTCTGAGGTGTTGAATATCATGAAAAGTATACATGGACTTTTTTTTTTTTGAGACAGAGCCTCAAGCTATCACCCTGGGTACTATGGTGCCATGGCATCACAGCTCACAGCAACCTCCAACTCCTGGGCTTAAGCAGTTCTCTTGCCTCGGCCTCCCAAGTAGCTGGGACCACAGGCGCCCACCGTAACACCTGGCTATTTTTTGGTTGTAGTTGTCACTGTTGTTTGGCAGACCTAGGCTGGATTTGAACCCGCCATCTCTGGTGTGTATGTGGCTGGAGCCTTCATCAATTGAGCTACAGGCGCTGAGCCCCAAGGCAACTCTTATTCTAACAATTTGGGACAGAGAAGAAAAAAGATTGGATACCACTTTGTGAAAAAACTGAGTCACAGAGCTTTGTCTTTGAAATATTTTCTTACATTGTATGTGGGTCACTACAAAAGTTTTAAGACAGACTGTTACGGTCCATTATTTCACTTTCACAAAACATAGTTGACAGCATCCTTTTTGATTCACCTAAGCAAGTTCCAGTTTGCCTACCTTATTGGTGTTGGTAGAGGAGCTTTCATATATTCCTCCATTCCATTTGAGACAGAGCCTCAAGCTCTGTCAATATTGGAGGAATGGAATTGCTCCAATAAGCTCCTCAATATTGGAGGAATGTATTGTGGGTCGAAGGGGACACACTTTGCCAGTGAAGTGTTAGGATGCAAAAATAGTGTGGTCCCTTGATGTGAATTGGATTCCTCTGAATAGGTTCCTATTCGTGGACCTTTGGAAATCATACTTTCTGACCAGTAGTCTAATTGATCACAGCCAGGTCTCAAAATGTAATTACAATGTTAATACAAGCAAGTATGCAGTTTGTTCTCTTTGCTGTCTTTTTTCCCTCAATGCTACTCCTCCCCAACATAGAAGCAAAAAAGTTTCTACTTGCCTTCTTTCTTTTGAAATATTCTGAAAGTCTTGACTTTCCAACATTTATTCTGACTTCCATAGAAATAGGAGATTTAGCACATGTTTAGATTTTTAGCATATGTCCCCAAATTATATCTATGCATGTCCCTGGCTTTTCCTATGTTAGTTTCTGTCTTGCAGTGAATGTTTACAGTTCTGTCTCTTAGGATTACTGAAAACTTATAAAATTATTTTGTGCTCATAAAAGTAAATGCTATTGTGGGCAGTGCCTGTGACTCAAGGAGTAGGGCACCCGGCCCCATATACCAAAGGTGGTGGGTTCAAACCTAGCCCCGGCCAAAACACTGTCAAAAAAAAAAAAATGCTATTGTAGGAAATGCAAACAATTATAATACAGATAGTGAGAAAGCCCTCCTGTTTTTATTATAATATTCTACAATGGATATTCTTTCTCCTGTTTTTTTTTTTTGTTTGTTTGTTTGTTTTGTTTTTTTTTTTCAGAGAGTCTCACTTCACTCTGTTTCCCCAGGCTACAGAGTGTTGGCTTAGCTCACACGAACCTCAAACTCCAGGGTTCAAGGAATCCTCCTGCCTCAGTCTTCGGCGTAGCTAGGACTACAGGTGCCTGCCACAATGCCTGGCTATTTTTAGTAGAGTTGGGGGTCTCAGTCTTGCTCAGGCTAGTCTCAAACTCCTGAGCTTAAGCACTTTTCCTGCCTCAGACTCCTAGATTACAGACATGAGCCAACGCGCTTGGCCTTTCTCTGATATTTTAATGCATGTTACATAAACTTTTATCACAAAATATGAGCTATTCATCAATTTGCTCTTAAAAAAACATTTGGAGTTTTGTTCCTTTATAGGAATTTGTTGACTATAAAAAGTAGTGATGTATCATAATTTAGTTGGTTTTATTTTTTCTGTTTTTGAGACAGAGTCTCACTCTGTTGTCCAGGCTAGAGTGCTGTGGCCCTAGTGTCAGCCTAGCTCACAGCAACCTCAGACTCTTGGGCTCAAGTGATCCTCTTGTTTCCACCTCCTCAGTAGCTGGGACTACAGGCAGTCACCACACACCCAGCTATTTTTAGAGAAAGGATCTTGCTCTTGCTCAGGCTGGTCTCTGAATTTCTGAGCTCAGGCACTCTACCCGCCTTAACCTCTTAGAGTGCTAGGATTACTGAGCCACCTCTCCTAGCCCACAATCGTATTTTTCAAGCAAAAAAGTACAGGGAGTTCTGCCACTTCTGCACAGGCAGACTTCATCAGGACATGTTTGATACAGTTAACAAACCTACACTGATAGATCATTGTCATACAAGGTTTAAAGTTTACATTAGGGTCACTATTGTGTTACGTGTTCTCTGGGTTTTGACTGTTGCATAATGACTTGTGTCCACCATTGTAGTATGGTAAAGAATCACTGGTCTAAAAAGCCTCTTCATCATGCCTCTTTCCTAATCCCTTGCACCCACTGATCTCTTTCTTGTCTTTATACTTTTGTCTTGAATGTCTTACAGTGATACAGTATATAGCCTTTTCAGATTGGCTTCTTTCACTTAGACATGTTTAAAGTTTTTCTGTGCCTTTTCACTGCTTATAGTTCATTTCTTTGTAATACTGAATAATGTACCATTGTCTAGGTGTATCAGTTTTATCTGTTATGGTGTTATAATGAGAAAGCACCACCTTCTTCCCAGATTACAAACATGTATACCAGTGTGTTTTTCTGTCCGCACCTCCTCATTTACATCAATGAAATTTTTTTTCATTCACTTATGTTAAACCCACATATACACTTTGATCTGTATCTACACTAGCTATTTTGTTCTGATTTGGTACCATTTTCATTCTTTTTAGTCTACCTGTTTTGTATATTATTCCTTTTTGTTTTTTTTTTTTGAGACAAGGTTTCACTGGTCACTCTGTTGCTGGGGCTGGAGTACACTGGTATTATTGCTCACTGCAACCTCAAGCTCCTGGGTTTAAGTGAACCTCCCCCCTTGGCCTCTCACACTGGTCTGATTATGGGCATAAGCCACTGCTGCCTAGCCTATTTATTCTTTTAAGCGATTCTTAGTCTTGTGGCATCAAGTTCTCGCCAGAGTGTCTTGATTGGGGTTACAATGACTTTGCATTTATTTAGTGAGAATTGATTTTATTTTATGTTTTATATCGAGCAGCTTGTGTACTAGAAGTGAGGTTTTTTTGTTTTTTGTTTTTTTGTTTTTTTTTGAGACAGTCTAACCATGTCACCCTCAGTAAAGTGCTGTGGTGTCACAGCTCGCAGCAACCTCAAACTCTTGGGCTTAATCAATTCTCTTGCCTCAGCCTCCCAAGTAGCTGGGACTTGGGCGCCTGCCACAACACCCAGCTATATTTTTTGTTTGTTAAAGTTGTCGTCATTTAGCTGGCCCGGACTGGGTTTGAACCTGCCAACCTGGGTGTATGTGGCCAGTGCTGTAACCACTGTGCTACAGGCACCAAGGCAGAGGTGAGGGATTTAAGAAGCTTTTACTCTCATGGCAGGAGGGGAAGAAAATGAGCATGTGAATGAAATAACTTAGGAGACCTGGAAAAATAGACTCGGACCCCAACTTAGGTTAATTAATTGGTAATTTATTTTACCTGCTGCAGGGGCTGCTGCTCCGAGAGACAGTCAGCAGCCCAGGTGTGAGGGTGAGTTACCTTTTATAGGTTTTGTGTAAGCATATTACAGAAGCGAAACGTGGCTGGTTAAAGGGGGTTACAACTCAGGTAGTTATAGATACAGCAATGGAACGATAATTAATACAGTTTTAGTTGACAATGGATACATTTTATATCACAATGGTTATGGTTATACAACAGTAATTAATCAAGTCTTAGTGAGTTTTCTATCATTGTTCATCTACTGAGAACTTGGGGGTTTTGTGAAACTTGGGACTTTTTTCCTTGTACCTGAAGCTTGTTCTTGGCAACCCTAGGGGGAAGAAGGGCACCTGGGAACGTGGCTGGGAAGCACGTTCTCGGCCACCTTGGGGGGAGGAGGGACTTGCCTTGTTCCTGGAGTCAACTCTGGGGGGAGAAGGGAGGAGGAGGGAAATGGGCTGGAGAGGGCGGGGGAACAGGTGAAGGTGGTGGTGGTGGGAACAGGTGAGGGCTGGGGAACAGGAGTGAACAGGGGAAAGAGGACTGGGTTACAACAACAGGAGTCTCAGGCTGTCCTCCTGGGTAGAGTGCTGTGGCATCACAGCTTACTGCAACCTCTAACTCCTGGGCTCAAGCGAGTCTCCTGCCTCAGCCTCCTGAGTAGCTGGGACTGCAGGCGCCCGCCACAATGCCTGGCTATGTTTTGGTTGCAGCCATCACTGTTGTTTGGTGATCCTGGGCTGGATTCAAACCCACCACCTTGGGTGTACGTGGCTGGCGCCAAGCCAACACCTGGCTATTTTTTGTTGCAGTTTGGCTGGGGCTGGGGCCCTACCCACTGAGGCACAGGTGCTGCCCCAAAGGCAGCTTTCATTTTTTTTTTTTGTCTAGGGCTGGGTTTGAACCCACCACCTCTGGCATATGGGGCCAGCACCCCACTCCTTGAGCCATAGGCACTGCCCCAACGGCAGCTTTCTAATGAAAATCCTGGAGTTTGCTTTGTTTTAATCCGATGGCATATAATCTCCAAAGCCATAAGAAATCCATAGGTCATTTTTGTGGCATACAGCAATTTAATGTAATAACTATAATTATTACTGATAACATACATTAAGACATATCAACATTGTATAATATTGGAACATATATTAATAATATGCATATACAAACACAATCCAAAGAAAATTAAATACCGTTTCATATTTGACCATGTTTCTTATAAAGTTCTAACACACTTAGCCTAATGTCTCTCTTAGATTTTCAGTGGTCCTAATATATAAAAAGCCCAAATTGAGGCTGGGCATGGTGGCTCACACCTGTAATCCTAGCACTCAGGGAGGCCAAGGCAGGTGGATAGCCTGAGCTCACAGTTTTGAGACCAGCCTGAGCAAGAGTGAGCCCTCATCTCTAAAAATAGCCAAGCATTGTGGTGGGTGCATGTAGTCCCAGGAGTGACAGTGACAACTATCACTCTTAGTTAAATGAATGATTTGTGATTCTATTTGAATAAATGTTCTAAGTCTTTGATTTGGCAAACCTTCCAAAATCAAAATTGTCAATTTGGGTTGTTGTTTTTTTTTTTTTTTTGAGATGGAGCCTCAAGCTGTCGCCCTGGGTAGAGTGCCATGGCATCACAGCTCACAGCAACCTCCAACTCTGAGCTCAAGTGATTCTCCTACTTCCGCCTCCCAAGTAGCTGGGACCACAGGCACCCGCCACAACGCCTGGCTATTTTTTGGTTGCAGCCATCATTGTTGTTTGGCGGGCCCAGGCTGGATTCGAACCCACCAGCTCATGTGTATGTGGCTGGCACCTTAGCCACTTGAGCCACAGGCGCTGAGCCAGCCCAGCTATTTTTTGTTTGCAGTTGTCATTGTTGTTTGGCAGGCCCCGGGCTGGATTCGAACCTGCCAGCTCAAGTGTATGTTGCTGGCACCTTGGCCACTTGACCTACAGGCACTGAGCCTCAATTTGGGGTTTTTATTTATTTTTAAACATAATCTCACTTTGTCACCCTCAGTAGAGTGCTGTGGCGCACAGCAACCTCAAACTCTTGGGTTCAAGTGATCCTTTTGCCTCAGCCTCCCAAGTAGGTGGGACTATAGGCACTGGCCACAATGCGCAGCTATTTTTTAGAGATGGGGTTTTGCTCTAGCTGAGGCTGGTCTTGAACTGATGAACTCAGGCAATCCACCCACCTTGGCCTCCCAAGTGCTGGGATTACAGGCAGGAGCCACAGTGACCAACTTTTATCTTATTTTTATTTATTAAGAGACAAAGTATGACTTTGTCACCCTTGATAGAGTGCTATGGTGTCATAACTCACAGCAACCTCAAAATTTTGGTCTCAGGCAATCCTCTTCCTTCAGCCTCCCAAGTAGCTGGGACTACAGACACCTGCAACATTGCCCAGCTATTTTTGGAGACAGGATCTGGCTCTTGCTAGGGCTGGTTTCGAACTCATAAGCTCAGGCCTATCAGAGTGCATGAGCCACTACACCTGTCTTATATTTATTTATTTATTTACCTATTTATTTATTTTATACAAAGTCTCACTCAACCACCACAGCTGTAATTCTAGCTATTTGGGAGGCTGAGACAAGAGAATCGCTTAAGCCCAAGAGTTTGAGGTTGCTGTGAGCTGTGATGCCATTGCACTCTACCCAGGGTGACAGAGTGAGACTCTGTCTCAAAAAAAAACCTGCAATTTTGGAAATGGAAGAATATCTTGGAGAGGTTAATCCCACTGTTCTCCAGAATGGTGGCCTTCTGATGGTTTGGTGAACCTATCCTTGTCTCTACATATCGGCTGACAGTGACAGACAGTGAGACTTTTTTTTTTTTTTAAGAGGCAGAGTCTTACTTTGTCACTCTCAGTAGAGTGCTGTGGCATCACAGCTCACAGCAACCTCCAGCTCTTGGGCTTAGGCGATTCTCCTGCCTCAGCCTCCCAAGTAGCTGGGACTACAGGCAACCACCACAACACTTGGCTATTTTTTTGTTGCAGTTTGGCTCGGGCTGGGTTTGAACCCACCACCCTCGGTATCTGGGGCCTGCGCCCTACTCACTGAGCCACAGGTGCTGCCCAGGGAGACCCTTTTCATCCGGTAACATTTTGGCAGTGAAATATCACAGGTAGAAACACATATAGACACACAGACAGATATATAGACAGAAGCAGAATTTATATTTGCCAATTTTTTTTTTGAGACAGAGTCTCACTTTGTCACTCTCTATAGAGTGTTGAGACCTCATAGCTCACAGCAACCTCTAACTCCTGGGCTTAAGTGATTCTCTGGCCTCAGCCTCTCAAGTAGTTGGGACTATAGGCTCCAGCCATGATGCCTGGCTATTTTTAGAGTCGATGTCTTTCTCTGGCTCAGGCTGGTCTCAAACCTTTGAGTTCAGGCAATCTACCCACCTTGGTCTCCCAGAGTGCTGGGATTACCGGTATGAGCCACCATGCCTGGCCTTGTCAACTTTTAAATATACATTTTTATTCAGACTATTAATCTTTTAATAACCTAATTTATCTTGGAAGTTTACTCAAGTTTTAGTTATTATTTTAAGGGTTTTTTTGTTGTTTTTTTTTGAGACAGAGTCTCAGGCTGTCACCCTGGGTACAGTGCTGTGGTATCATAGATCACAGCAACCTCAAATTCTTGGGCTCAAGTGATTCTCTTGCCTCAGTTTTTGTATTTTTAGTAGAGATGGGGGACTTGATTTTGCTCTAGCTGGTCTCAAACTTGTGAGCTCAAGCAGTCCACTTGCCTGAACCTTCCAGAGTGCTAGGATTACAGGCATTAGCCACCTCTCCAGACTTTAAGTTATTTATCTTGTAATCATGTTTCCATCCTGTAAATTAGATATATAACATAAACCAGAGATTACAATATAGTTTTTTTTTTTAGAGACAGAGTCTTACTTTCTTGCCCTCGGTAGAGTGCTGTGACATCACAGCTCACAGCAACCTCCAGCTCCTGAGCTTAGGTGATTCTCCTGCCTCAGCTTCCCGAGAGTTGGGGCTACAGGGGCCCACCACAATGCCCGGCTATTTTTTTGTTGCAGTTTGGCCAGGACTGGGTTCGAACCCACCACCCTCCATATATGGGGCTGGCACCACAACACCTGGCTATTTTTTTGTTGCAGTTTGGCTGGGGCCGGGTTTGAACTCACCACCCTCGGTATATGGGGCCAATGCCCTACTCACTGAGCTACAGTCATGGCCCTAAAATATGGTTTTAACTATCGCTTTTAATCTCAAAAATCCTGCCTAGGAAAAGCAGTATTTTAATAAAACTTGTTATTTTACACACATGAAATTTAGAAATGAGTTTACAAATACAGTAGATGTTTTTAGATTATCTTCTGTTTAAAAGATTTTAAATAGATACTTTCTTTTTTTTTTCAAATATGAACTCTATTATTAAACTTTGATATCAAAAGAAAGGGTGAGACACACATTTTCCCAGTCTATTTTCTCTCTTTTGAATTATTAGGCATATAATAAATGACTTCATTTTAATTATAGGTGATTTTAAAACTGGGTAAAATGTAAAAGTACCTCTTCATCTGCTCTGCTCCCCTTTCTGTACCCTACTTTTCTCTGTAGATCTACGTAAATGATTTTTTTTTTTTGAGACAGAGTTTCACTTTATCATCCTCAGCAGGGTGCCATGGCATCACAGCGCACAGCAACTTCAAACTCTTGGGCTCAAGTGATTCTCCTGCCTCAGCCTCCCAAGTAGCAGGGACTACAGGCACTCGCCACAATGCCCAGCTATTTTTTTTTTTTTATTAAATCATAGCTGTTACATTAATGCAGTCATGGGGTACAGTGTGCTGGTTTTATATACAATTTGAAATAATTTCATCAAACTGGTTAACATAGCCTTCATGGCATTTTCTTAATTATTGTTTTAAGACATTTATATTCTACATTTAGTAAGTTTTACATGTACCCTTGTAAGATGCACTGTCAGTGTGGTCCCATCAATTAGCCTCCCACCATCTATCCCCCCCTCCCCACCCTGTCCCAAAGCAAATTATCTCAAAAATGGAAGAAAAAGTATCCAAGGTACTCAATGTACTTGCCTTATTATCAAACAAATTTATTGCTTTTATATGAAGCCCAAGAAAAAGGGGAAAGGGGAGAGGGATGGGAGTGTTTTTATTTCTTGAAATGTTGTGTATATATACACATATATAAAACATTAGGAGAAACTGGTTTCAGACTATCGAGTAGCTTTCTACATCAAGTTCGTATAAGACTTAAATTATTTGAATGAAAATCATTTAAAAACATTAAAAATATCTTTCAAAATTTTGAGCTTCAAGTATTTCTTTTTTTTTCCTTCCCCCACCCCAACTAGTATTTCTTGATTAGCAATTCTTATACGTTAATGTAGAGAGGAAAAATAGATCTGAACAAATTACGCCATATCCTGTAGGAATTTGAAATTTTGAGGAAATAATTACAAAGCCAGGAAATAATTGGACTAGAATCAGATCATGGCAATAGTCGTCAGTGATGGAAGTTCCCTGAAATTCCCTTACTTCTGCCCACAAAAGGTTTTGGATTCTGTAATCTTAATTCAAATCCTTGCACAAATATTTCTCTCATTTATTCATTCACAGTTTAATTTTATTCATGCTAGTCAAACGTATTTAAATTGATGTATATTAGTGTTACCTATATTTTTGCCTTTGTGTTTCTGCATATGTGTGTTCACTCTGTGTATGGTCTGATTTTCAGAGTAGAATGAAAACCTTCAAAGAAAGGAATCGAATGTTTTCCTTTTTTCTATGCAAAGAAAAAATTTTATGCCTTGAAAACCTAGGAATATTTGCTTATAAAATGTTCCTAGCCAAATGCCCTTTTGGGCAATAAATATTTGAACACTCTTTCAGTTTAACCTATTATTAATTTTCTCATTAGGTCTTCTACTTATGGAATCAGCCTGTGTATATTTTATTAAAGTAAAAGGATCAGAAAGTTTTAAAAGCAAGGAAAAGCCAGTATTGATTTCTATGTGGCACTGGAATTTGAAAGGAAGCATATAAGCACATTAAAAATATAGGAGAAAAACTGAATTTTGAAAAGGGCAGCATAGAAGTATACACACATTTAGTTGTAAAAGATAAAGAATCAGAGATAATTTAATTGAAAATGTTAATCTTTTCAAATTCTAATCTGAGTTTGCTTAGTGTTGTATCACAATAAGAGGAATGCAAATGTTCTTTTAAGAGTGGTCACAACAGATTGATCTTATATTTAAAAAAATTAACTTCCAAAAGTTATCTCAGAGAAGTTTAAAATCAAGGTTACATTTTCCATGCATTATGGATCAAGGAGCCAACATTTAACTTTCTTTAAATGGTGACTTACCCAGTTATAACCAAGGCTGGAGTTGAGGATAACATGTGCTCAAACTTATATATGTGTGAGTTCCTCACTTATACCAGGGCATAGCCAGGAGTTGTAAATGAACGTGAAAGCATCTACCAGGATCAAACACATTGTATACGGACATCTCATGTGCCTTTTTTGACCGTGCAAACATACCAGCAATCTATTTTAAATTCAATTAAAGCTGCGATATCAAGGGAATACTGAAGGCTTTCAGACCTGAGAAAGTTCAAATATAATTTTAATAACCTTTGGAATTTTTAAATAACTAATGTTATTTATTAAATATATTTAGCTTACCATTTTTAAATAGATTGTTTTCACTAACCTAGCTAAACAGATGAGGGGCTAAGCAAAATAGGGTTTACTACACTTTTGAATAAAATACATAATATTTTAAAAATTGCAAAACCTCTTTGAATTATTTCCCCATATAATTTCTTTTACTCTTAAATAGATACAATACATTTATATTTATTCAAATAAAATAGAATTTCTATAGGACCCCTGTTCTTAGTATTATAATAAATGTTTTTGACAACCTTGCTTTTCAAAAATTTATATTAAATAGCAGGTGATCTAGTTCATTTGAGCTGCTGTAACAAAATATCATAAACTGGGTAATTTATAAACAACAGAACTTATGTTTCACAGTTCTAGTCGTCTAAGACCTGGGTGCCAGCAAAATGAGGTCTGTCTGGTGAGGGCCTGCTCTTCCTAAATAACATCTTCTAGTTGTCCTCACATCACAGAGGAAGGAACCAACCTCCCTCTGGTCTCCTTTAGATGGAAACCTGCTCCCATTCATCAGGGCTCAGATCTCATGATGAAATCTCTTTCCACTTATTCAAATTATCACATTTTTTCAATGATGCTTTGGAATTTTCAACGTATATTCTTACAGTTTTTTCTTCAATTTATTTTCAGCTATTTTATTCTCTTCAATATCATTGTAAATGGAATAGTTTTCATTTAATTTATATATTGCCCATTATCAGTGTATAAAAACACAATTCATGTTATATATTGATCTTTTATCCTATACCCTGCTGATTATGTTTACTAGATCTATAGGTTTTTTTGTAAGTTCATAAGCACTTTTAATGTACAATATTTTTGCTTGGGAAATTAGGAATCTGTTTTGCCTTTTCCTTACCTATCCATGCCTGTTTGTTTTCATTTGCTCACCTGACCTGCCTGGAGCCTCCAGTACAATGGTCAATAAAAGTGATAAGGCTTGGCTAGGCGCCTGTGGCTCAATCGGCTAAGGCACCTGCCATGTACACCTAAGGTGGCGGGTTCAAATTCCCAACCCAGGCCCGCCAAACAACAATGATGGCTGCAACCAAACAATGGCTGGGCGTTGTGGCGGGCGCCTGTGGTCCCGGCTACTTGGGAGGCTGAGGCAGGAGACTCGCTTCAGCCCAGGACTTGGGAGGTTGCTATGAGCTGTGATGCCATGGCACTCTACCCAGGGGGATAGCTTGAGGCTCTGTCTCAAAAAAAAAAAAAAAAAAAAAAAAAAGTGATAAGGCTGGGAAGGTTGACTCTCTTGTCTTGTACAAGGAAGAAAACTTTGGAAGAAAACATTTAGTTTTCACCATTAGGCATCATGTAAACTATAGGATTTTTGTAGATGTTCTCTATTGTGATAAGGAAATTCCATTCTATAATTAGTGTATTAAACATTTTTATAATGAAACGACATTTTATTCTTTTTAATCCTTTTCCTGTATCTACATAGATGAGCATGTGTTTTTTGTTCTTAACTATTGACATGAGTTATTATTGACATCAATTGATTTTGAATGTTATACTAAGCTTGTATTCTTGTGATAAATTCCATTTGGCCATGATACATGATCTTTTTAATATGTATCTGGATGGAATTTGATAATATTTTACCTAAGAGTATTATATCTGTATTTATAAGAATTATTGCTTAATTAATGCTGTTTTCTGATGCTCTCTTTTCTGGTTTTGCTGGTAAAGTAATGACGGCCTCTTGGAATTAACTGAGAAGTTTTTTTGTTATTATTATTTAGAAAGCTTGCTCTAACACTCTGTCCATTACTATTGGCATGATACAGATTTTCCCATGTTTTTATTTTCAGCCCATTTGAACCTTTGAATTTTTGTATGTTTTCTACTGTAGTTAGCATATAGTTGGATGTTCGTTCTGTATTGTTTTGTTTTGCAGTGCGACAGTCTCTTCCTTGTAATTAGGTTTTTTATTCCATTCATGTTCCAATAGCTGGGTTTATGTCTACCAGTTTTCTCTGTTCATTCTTTACTCTTATATTACTTGCTTTTAAGTTAGTGGAATATTTTTAATTGTCATATTTTAATCCTTTCATCATTGTTTAAGGGTTTTTAGGAGGTTATGGTTTTAATAGTTACTCTAGGCCTTAAACTACACAGCTCAGTCTATTAGACTCTACCTCGGATTTATACTAATTTATTTCTAATAATGTGTAGGAAATGTGTGCATATATAGTTCTGTCTTCTCTTTGTGATATATATCACATTTCTACATATTAGTAGCCAAAAAGATCAATTTAAATGATCTTTACACTAATTCCTATAATCTTAGGTCTTTTAAAGAAACCGAGAAAAGGAAAGAGACAAGAATAGATAGATAAACTTTTCTAAACTACCTTAGTATTAATTAGTTCTGTTTCTCTTATATTTTCCTACGAATTAGAGTTACCATTAGTGTTCTTTCCTTATGCCAGTAAGGTGTTGCTTCTACCTGCCGCCTTTGTGCTGTTAATGTGAAATATTATAAATATTATGCATTTGTTATATTAGGCCCAATAATACAAATGCATATATATTATTATATGTGGCAATATACAGTTATCATGTCATTTTAGTTACCTAAATCAAGTACCTTTACCAAAGCTTTTTCTTTTTTCATGAAAATTTAAATCATTGCCTTAGTGTCACTTGCTTTTTTTTTTTTTTTTGCCCAGGGCCAGGTTCTAACTCACCACCTCCAATATATGGGGCTGATGCCCTACTCCTTGAAGCCACAGGTGCCACCCCTATGTTAACCACTTTTAGGAAAGTATTTTGAATTATATATAAAACCAGCACATTGTACCACATAATTGCATTAATATACACAGCTATGATTTAATAAAAAAAGAAAAGAAATTGAAAAGTCCCCAGAAACCAAAAGAAGCAGATCATTGTTGGGACATATTAATACCTAAGCAGTAGAGAGATCTACAAAATTCTGCTTTTGGGTACATGACCTAACTTTAAATCCAATCTCTTTTCTTAGACTGGATGATCATTTGAGGCCTAAATTACTTCATGTTATATATGTTTGTGACATCAAACTTTTTATTATGGTGTGAAGTTGAACAGGCAAAGTATTCTCAGTTAAATAAACTCTGTATATATATTCATCAGAGACTAACAGATATGTGTACATAGCAATGTTAGGTTATTTCAAGCAACAGTAAGACGGATCCCACATTCTGTGAAATTCTGGTGCATTTCAAAAAGAGGACTTAGGAAGTGGGAACTAACATGTTTTAAGGGAGAGAATTAGTTATCAAATGATCTTATAGGAGATTATAAGGATTTATGAAATACAGAAATTTTACAACAGCTGGTGATCTTAACTTTAGAATGCATAAGTTGATGAAGAATTACTATAACAGTGGAATACATGTGTATGTGATGAAATTGGCATACGTGTATCTGATAAACTAAAAATATTTTAGTCTTCATTTGTGATGAACATCATGGTTGGGTTTGAAACAGTTCATCTGTTTTGCAAATCACTGTGCAGTCCATTTTGGAAAATTGTGGTTTCTATTCCACCTGCTGCAAGAGCCATTTTTCACTTTATCCAAGCCGACCAACACAGCAGAAGATTAAACAATTGAAGTAAAATGCAATTTGTAATGCTTACAAACAAATATTTCACATATTCTAGATGCTGATTTTATTTATTCAGTATAAATGTTTTAATAACCTGTGGAAATCCTTCTAAGTATGTGTTTGCCATGATTGAAGGTAGAATAGCGCAGAGCTGGGTTTGCGGCAACATAACTTGTTTTTCTAAATTACTTGGTTGTTTCGAAAGTCATGCAGAATTATAATTTTAAAGAATCCTAGAAATTCTTCAAGGATTTTTCTTGTAATAAGCTACTTTATTTTAAAATATGCCTTAATAAACATTTTATCGTTTATAACAATCTTTTAATTACTTTGTAGTTGAAATTTTGTTTCATCTTACTATGATTTTTGCTAGATAATGCACGTTAGCAAATTTTATTTACATGTTAGTATATCAGAACTATAAACTTTATATTTACTATGTTCATAATTGCAAGCTCAAAGCAGAAATATGTTTACTCTGACCGAATGGCTGACAGCTCCTTGATGTTCCCTGCATATTAATGTTAAATGTCTGATTGTACAATGAGTGAGCGGAAGTGAAGAGAAGCTGGAGATGACTCTCAAGTGGCAAAAGGTAAAGTCTAATAAATAAAAAGATTGAATTTACTGAATGTTTACTTTTTAATGTTCTTTAATTTTTTTAAAGTAAGTTCAGTGAATTTTGAAATCATTGTACTCGTAGACTAAAAAGACATTTTCTTTTGTTTTCAACTAATTTTTCTTTGGATTAAGAAAACATTATAAGGAAATCCTAGAATCATTAAACAAAATTCATATGATTAAAAATCTGAATAATTAATCCTTTTTCCTATGATTCCATTATATCGGTAAGAAAAACTTTCAGGATAAACTAACTTTTAGCACATACAAAGTAGAAATTATCATTAAGAAGCATTATAATGTTTAAAGGAAAATGTGTGTTTTTGATTCTCTGAATTTTAGAGAATGTGTAATGTACTATTCTTCCGGTTTTGTTTTTCTATTCTTCCAGTTTTATTAGTTTGCTTTACTCTTGTAAATTGATTCTCTAATGAAAGGTAAGTTATAATCGAGTCATATACTCTTTATTTAAACATAGAAGAACTACCATAATTAAATAACTACTACTCTTATAAATAAATAACCATTACCATATAAGCAAATATTACCTTGAAAAGAACGCAATAATCAAGCTGCATGCTTGCTCATAAAAATGTAAAATATCTGGTAGTTACCCATTTAAAACAAAAATCTTGGTAATTGTACATGTGCCTTACAAATCGTTTTAGTTTTCTTTTGTTAATAGTAACAGTCTGATTGCGATAAATCCTAGACGCTAACTTTGTTCCATCTGGAGCCTAACCTATTTCCACCCACACATTACAAAACTCTTTAAGCAAAACTCTTGAACATTAGTATGGTCTAACCTCTTGATTTTATTCTCAAGTTCACCACCATATGTATGGATATTTAATGGAAGCTTATTTAAAGAACTATATTTTAAAACGAAGGTTTGAAGTTTAGTAATGGTATTTAAAAAATAGAAAAATATATGCTTTACTCTTCAGTGACCATATTGATATTCTACTAAAGTTTTAAAGTTTACAAGTGTTTAATCTTACAATATAAAGCTAGTTTTCAAATATAATAACTCTTTTCTAATCTCCTGTAAAACTACTGCACATCATCTATCCAGTTACTATGTTTCTGGGTTGTTTTTTTTTTTTTTTTTTTTTTTTCTCAAACAGGCAGAGAAGTAGTGGCAAATGTCTTTTCCAAGAAATAAAATTCAGATATCAGGCAAAGAAGCATCTTATTATAATTGGAATGCTTGGATTCCCTGACATGGATGAAATTCAATGGGTAACTTTCTACTTCATTAAACTGTGGTAGTCACAGTCAGGCCTGGGTGAAAGCATTGAAAATGATCCATTTTCAAAAAGATTTTGAGCAGGCACAGTTTAATGTAAGTTGGGCTTATTCCAAGGTCCTGAAATATTTATGTGTTTTTTCTTTCTGTTGTCAAGCAGCTTGTTACATGTGAATGTGATTTAGACGTATAATCATTGACTTTAGGTTACTAAGTTATTGTGCAAGTAAGGAAAGTTGAAATCCTTTTACTTTATTATTAGTTGAAGTTGATGTACTTTGACATTCAGAAAATATCCTTACTGTGCTCCACTAAGAAAAAGTTTATACACACGTATGAGCCTACAAAGATCTACATAGGTGTGATATGCAAAAGAAACAGAGACGCTTGAGATGTCATGATGGACAAACAGGATGGCTTAGCTGCTGGCATATTCTCAAGAGCCTATTGATAGTATATCATTAAATGGTAGTGAAAAAAAAGTAAATTGAGGAAATTATTATGGGGAGAAAGGTCAAAGAAAAATATGGAGAAGAAATTCCTATATTTACAGCATCTTTGTTACTTTTTTTTTAGTTTAAGAAGTAATTCCAGTACAAAATCATAAAATAAAGGATCAGGAGCAAGATACTTGAAAATACAGTAATAATTAATTACTAGAAATTAAAATAAATATGCTTAGATTTTTTAAAAATATGCAATACTACAAGAATACCCACGTCACCATGTATTACGCTCAGGTAAAAGTCAGCACATATTTCATAAAGGTAAATATCTCCTACTTTGGCCCAATTTCAGAAAATATTTAACAATGTACTTATTCAATAAGTCAATATTGTTAAATGTTGTTTTTTTTCAGGAATGTCAATATTAAATAAATATAAAGAACCTCTAAGCAAAGGACTTTTGGGGGGATCATGTATTAAGAATAGAAATACAGTGGTGGTGCCTGTGGCTCAAAATGGTAGGGTGCTGGTCCCATATGCCAGAGGTGGTGGGTTCAAAAATGGCAAAAAAAAAAAAAAAAAAAAGAATAGAACTACAATTCAGGAAATATGCACCGGGTCAGAATGGCCTCCAGTGTGTCCAAAGAAGAAAGGAAAAACTTGGGGCTTTATTGGGAAAGAGAAAAGTTACCCCTAGATTGTTTGAAATAAAGTTCATGGGTACCAGACAATATCTTTGAGGAGCTTGCAAGCTCTGGACTGGGGAACAGCAGCTGTGGATGAGTAAATTTGGAATCTTAAAGAAACAGGCTGTTTTTCATTGGATTGGGTTTGAGACATATCAGGCAAGTATCCTTAATGAGTGGCTAGCTGTCCTCATGTAACTCATATAATAAACTGTGGTTTGGAAAAATCTCCTGTGATAGTTTCTGTTATTGGGAGAGAATCATGGGAGAGAACTATCCCCTCATCACCTTCCTGGGTTCCATTTTGCCAGTTTGACACAAGTGAAACCATTTGGAATCTGATAACTTCTACAGGGATGAAATAATTATGATTTTATTACTTTTGAAGATAATTAAAATTGCTGATTTCCTAACTTAAGTTCTTAGTGATAGATTCATGGGAGTAAAGATGGAATTATATCAGGACACCAAATAAACTAAAAACAGTTGTATTAAGCTCTGTTAATAAGAGGAATTATGCAGAATATGGAATAGTTTATGAGCTAAGATATATAGGAAAGTGAACACAGATTCCCAAGAGAATTTTTATACCATAAGCTGCCTGTAGTTTTCCTAAATGCCAGCTTGAAGAGGTTTTGTTTTGTTGTGTTAATCAAGAAGGATTACCAAATTAATAAATTATGTAGTCCATGTAATCCTAGCTCTCTGGGAGGCTGAGGAGGGTGGATAGCTTTAGCTCATGAGTTCGAGACCAGCCTGAGCAAAAAGCAAGACCCCCCCCTCTACAAAAAATAGAAAAATTGAGGCAAGAGGATCACTTGGGCCTAGGAGTTGGAGGTTGCTGTGAGCTATGACACCACAGCACACTACCCAAGGTGACAGCTTGAGACTCAGACTCGTTGTCTTCAAAAAAAATTTAAAAAAAGATTAAGACCTTTATAGATAACTTTTCT
>CAUYQV010004906.1:0-15991 GCA_963574575.1 Galagoides demidoff
CAGGGATGGATGGGGAGGGGCAGGGCAGGTATGGAGGTGGGTGTTAGCTTGTCTGGGCAGCGCAACCTTGGCTTTTGCTGAGGGAGCCAGCAGAGCCTGGTCCAGATCGACATGGCCAACCTGGAGGCAGCCTTCTTGGGAGGGAGGGAGGTGGTAGCAGAAGGTCTGAGGACTTGGCCAGGGTCAGAGCTTTGGAGACCAGGGAGAAGCTGAGGCTGGGTGTTCTGAGGGCCCTGCCCTTCCTCTCTGGCCTGGAGCTCTCCCACTTGGAAAAAGAGCATATTGAGCTAGAAGTCTCTTGGCCTTCATAAGCTCAGTCCTGGGCTCCCCCCGGGCTGCCCTGAGTGGTTGTGGTCTCTAACCCAAGGTCACTCAGCTTAGCCTTGTCTTCTAACCTCTGCAGACAGGAACTGTGGTGGTGGATGAAGGCTGATTCATCTGCCCTGGGGGAGCTGAGGTGGGGAGCGGTGGCTCCCACCTGCATAGTGGGCGTGGTGGTGAGGGAACCCAGGGCCCAAGACCCCACCTGAGCTCAGATTGATCTGGCCTTGGATGCTGGAGCTCAGCTGAGGGGCCTCTGCTCAGGGCCAGCCTTCCCCAGCCACTCGTTTCCATGGTAATGAGAACCCTGGCTGGGGCTGAGCCCAACCTTCACCCTGGCCTGGCCCCTGGGAAGGGACAGCTAGAGGGCATGTGCTCTGTCATGGGTAGGGAGGAGACAGATCATTACAGCATGACCTGGGCCGATGTCAGCCAGGCTGCAAAATCCATACACAGGTGACATGTGGGGCTCATCACAAACCCACACGTCCTCGGCCCCCACTTGTTCCTGATGAAAATCAGGGAGGCGTCAGCCCGGGGAGGAGGATGCCTGTGTGTCCTGTGAGGCCTAATACATCACCCATCTCCTCCTGCCTCCCACTCTCAGGCTCGATCCTCATCCTATCAGTCCCCACTGGGTTTTGTTATGAGAGTGTGGGTTACCACAGGCTCCTCCATTGTCACCCATCTAAATCTAAACCCCTCTGTGCCCCAAGACTACTCTGCCATCGCCCTTCCTGGCAGGTTAGCAACATTGAGAACTTGGGTTTTAACCCTTGACCCTCTATCCCATATTTCCACACACCCATGGAGCCCAAGGCTTCCCAGGTATCATCTCTTTTCCTTATTTCTCCTTCCTTCCCTTTCTAGGCATCTCCTGGCCACAGTACTGGGCCACACCTCGTCATCATGCTCCCGAGGGAATGTCCAGTTTCTCCTCTCTGTCATTTCATGAAACAAAATCTTTCTAACCCCAACTCTTGTCAGTCACCTCTGTAAGAGCCTGAATAGCTCCTCATTGTTCTAAGGCTAAGGTCCATGCTCCTTGGAGTGACTGATATGGTCATTCATTCACTCAATATATATTTAATGAGCCTCTGCTCTGTGTCAGGTGCAGGGGATGCGACAGAGAAAAACGACAACAATCTCTGGCCTTAAGAAGCTTATCTTCTAATGCAGAAGGATGGGCAGTAAACATACAGATCAGATGGATTTAGTATGTTATCTTGTGACAAGTGCAAAGGAGAAAAAGAAAGCAGAAAAGGGGCGCGGGAGTGTTGGGAGATTGCAGTTAATGTTGCCATTTTTGCAAGGACTTGAAGAAGGTGCAGGAGGGAGCCATGGGGATGTTTGAGGAGGAGCATTCCAAGCCAAAGGAACAGCAAGTGCAAAGGTCCTTCGGGTCTCAATTTAAATATCAGCTCTTAAGACATTCCCCCCCGCACTCAGTTTATCCCTCACCTGATTCTCCTGTGCATGGCATGTTTGTCCCATCTGAGAGGGGTTGCACTGATCTGTTGGGATTTTTCTCTTAAAGAACCAAATCCCCTTCTCGACCGTGACCTCCAGGAGAGCCCACGTCCTGTGTGATTTGTTTACTTTTCACCCTTGCACTCAGATATGCCTGTCACATAGTAGGTACACAGCAAGTCACCTGGATGAAAAAGTGGAACCATAAGAATAGGCAGGAGTACAGAATAAAAAAAGCTCATGTTTCATTAAATAGAGCAGAAGCAACCTAGAAATGTTAATTATTTTTTACCTGTGGGATGGGAGGGCTGGATTCTATTCTAATTCCATTCCATTCCATTCTATTCTATCCTATTGTTGAAAAATGCACACTGCAATATCAGAGCTAGTAATTACAGCTCCCATCTCTGGCTTGTGCCTTCTGGACTCTGGGCCCTGAAGGGAGGAACCGTTTCATATTTAATCAGTATTAGTTCTGGAATAGTTCTTGGGGGAGCAGGCTCACTTCAGGGCTGTGTAGTTTAATTCTCAGTGATGCTAATTAGATCAGGAAAGAGCCTGAGCTCACAGCAGGATTGCTGTGGGGTCACCCACTAACAAGCGAGAGAGGACAAGCACCACCTGCTTTCTACCTGCCCACACCCACCCCACCCTGCCTGCCCTCTTCTTTCCAGCCCCCACCCTCCGGGGACAGCAGAACCAGCCATCCCTTTCACACCTGGGGTGACTGACATATCTGTGGGAGTAAGGACAGCAGCCCATGTTCAGATGGGGATTGGTCTCCCCACAAGTCCCCCTTGCAAGCTCCCTGGAGCCTCTTCTACAAGATAGGTGGGAGGGGCAGCAGGAAGGACAGGGATGGGCAGGAGCATCAGTAGGTATCAGCCCCCATCCCTTCTGCTTGTGGGACGCAATCTTTCCTTAATCAACTCTCTTCTTTCTATTAATTCTGCTCAATTCAATCTCTATGTGTAATCATCACCATTGTCCCCATCATCTTAGCTACCAGGTCATGGATGTTACTGGGTACCAGGCAATTTAAACAAAATTGCAAATGTTGAAGGAAAATCTGCGAGAGTGTCATTAGCTCCATTCTGAAGATGAGAAAACAGAGGCCTAGAAGATCACTGGCCCCACTGCTGGCAAGGACCAGAGCAGAGGACGTAAAGCCTGAGTCCTGGTTTCACAGCTCACCAGCTCTGTGAGCCCTGGGCACCTGCCTTAACATCTCTGAGCATCAGTTTCCTCCTCTGTCTTATTTTATTTAAATTCTCCAACAATGCTATAAAGTGGTGGTTAGACACTGCATCTATTTGGCAGATGGAGAGACTGAGGTTCAGGGGAGGGGAGAGCTTTGCTCGTGTTTGCACAATTAGGAGGTGGTGGTGCTAGGACCTGGCCCAAGTCTGTCTGGAGTTATTAACCCCTCTGCCCTTGTAACACCCAGCAGTTTGTACCCCCTGGGCTCCCTGGATAGAGGGTTTGCTCAGGGATAAGTAAGGCACATCTTTCCGGTCAAGCACAGGCAATGATGGTTCACACAGAGGTCAGGTCATTCAAACAAATGAACCCACATTATGTGGTGCAGCATGTCCCATGGATGGCCTGGATGCCCCCCAGATACTCCCTGCCCTCCTTTTCTCATCCCCTGGGGCACAGAGACCAGGGCTACAAGATAGGCTGGGATGGAACCTGACTCTGCCATGTACGCAGCAGGTGTCTTGTGCCTGGTCTTTTTGCCTCTCCGAACCTCTTCTGGAAGAGGAGATAGACATCAGTGGTGCCTGACTCCTCAAATGTGGAGAGGATGACATGAGGATACCTGCACCACATAGCAGGGTCTCACACACAGCGACACTCAGCACACAACAGCTACTTCATTATTTGGGTTTGGTTTGGGTCTGTGGCCCACTGGAGAGCCCCCCCACGTCCTTGGTCCCAGCCCGCACAGTGAATTGTGGAGAATGTGGCATCCAGAAACGATAAGCCGTCATCCCGGCCTGGTCCAGTGAGGAATGCTGACAGATAATGGCACCACATCAACACTGGGTACTGTGCAGTCTGAAGGAGACACTGGCTCTGCCTGCGCAGGTGGCGTGGAGGAAATAGAGGGGACACGTCCTCTCTGTTTGTGCTTTGCTCTGGGTCCAGTGCCAGGGTCTTGGAGCTCTTAGAGGCCTACAAACATGTTTAAGGCCTGAAAAATGTTATGGGATGAAAATACAAATAGAAAACTGCAACATTGGAATTGACGTATGTTGAATTAAATGTCTACACATTGTAACATCCTCGACTAGTCACTTTCTGCTCTTAGCTCTCACATAGTTCTGTATACTTTGATCTAATGTGGGATCTTCATATGTTTGATCTAGTGGAGGAAGAAGGGGCTTCCCAAATAATACCTGGGTCTTAAAACAACAATGTTGGGGGTGGGGTGGGAAGGAGTTGGAGTTGGGGGAGAGTAGCTCAGAAGACTGCATGGAGGAGGAGGCACATAGCTGGAAGATGCAGGGGCTATTACCAGAAAGGGGAAGGGCATTTCTGGCAGGGGAACAGCATGTGCAAAGAAGTGATGAGGGCTGGATCACGGTCTTTATCTTCCCCTTTTGGGTCCCTCTCCATCCTGGGCCTTCTTCCCCATCACCGAAACCCAGCTTTCTCCTTATCTTCACCCAGGCTAGGCTTGATGCCCCAGGCCGCCACAGGGGCCCCAGGCCTGGCTGGGTGTCTCTGCTGATTGCTGGACCCTGACTCCAGATGCCTGCTCCTGTGAACTCTACTTCTGCTCCCTGGGTCTTGGCATCAGAAGCAGAGAGTTGGGGTGGGGGGGGATGAGAGAAATAATTTAAGACACAAACCCAGCCAGACTCTTTTCACCAAATGTCCAAAAATAAGCCAATTTCTACTTCTTGAGCTCTCTCTCCCCAGAGCAGTGTTTCTGCTAAAACAGCCCAGGTGTCTCCTTTTGAGGAGACAAGAAATTGCAAGCCCATTTTGGACAATGCCCTTTCTTCCGCCCAACCAGAAAAAGCCCTTCAGGGAGTGATGAGGGCCTTGCAGGTGCCCCAGATCCCTTCCGCTGTCCTTCTAGAAGCTCCACTAGCAAAGCTGGGGATCTCCTGGTGCTGACTATGCAATTATTACGACAGGATTATAGACTTACATCCTGCCATTAGAGCATCCTCTCCGGGGGCAATGGTCTGGGCTGTGTTTTCTCCAATCAGAGCTGCAAAGTACTAGGGAGGAAGGGAGCACCCAAACAAGGTGGGCATCCACTCGGGGCCGGTGGGTCTGGGCTAGCCAGAACCCTCTGCTTCATCCCCGTGATCTGCCATGCCCCAGAAGATGCCTGAGCTCCCACCCTCAGCAAGATGGGGCCTTAGGTGACATGTCACCTTCTTCCCCAGGCTTCCTTTACAAAGTGGACATTCCCTCAGACCTCAGGAGAGTGCATGGATGCTTTTGGTGTAAGGAAGGCAGGATTTAAGAGCTCTTAGGAAACCCGGGAATTGGGAGAGGGCCAGAGGGTGCTGAGAAAGGAAAGAAAGGTGAGTCGGATGTGGGTGACTTGCACACAAATTGTACCACATCTGGCAGGTCATCCGGGAGGAGAGGCTGAGCCCTGCATGGCTGTGTAGGTATTGAGGAGGCAGAGTCTCCATCACTAGAGGACAGCATGAGACAAGGGACATGGAAATGATGGAGACAGCAAGCTTGGGAGTGGTAAAAGATTGCTCCCTCTGGAAGTGGGTGTCTCATTATCAGGAGGAAATCTAGTCTAGGAGGTGGGGTGGGCTATACAGAAGCTGGGTGGGTGCAGGTATAGGTGGCTGGTTATGCTGAGTTACAAGGGAAGGTGAGCTAGATTGGTTATGAAAGTATTTGCACAGCTCACAGCTTCCCAGGCATTGGGTGAAACTCCGCAGATCATGACTCACTGCATCTTCACAGGAACCCTATATATTACAAACTGCAATTATTCCCTTTTTAACAAAAAAGGAAACTGAGGCACACAGCAAATAAGTCAATGATCAAAAGCATCAGCTAGTAAGTTACAGAGCCAAGAGTTGACATTCAAGCTCCCTGCAGCTCCACGTTCTCAAATCCTAGGGTTCTGAGATTTTTAAGATCTCCATAATTTAGTGGTTTCATAAACTTAAGGTGCTCTATTGCCAACATTCCATGATTCTAAGGGTCTTAGAGTCTATAATTGGATGCTAAGTCTAAGGATCTAAGACTCTATTGCTCTAAGATTCTCTCTGTCTAGTATTTTATGGGGACACAGGGGATCCCCTGAGGGAAACCAAACAGCATGTGGTAAGAAATTCTTCCTTATTTCCCTACAAGGAGAGAGACGTCAGTGCTGTGCCTCCAAGGCTCTGAGCTGCCCCTCCCTTCCCCCCATCCTCGGAGGTAGGCAGGGAAGCCAAAAACTTTGCTATTTTCTGAGGTGTCACCTAGGGGGATGGTTGAGAGCCAATGCTTGGGGCCAATAGGGGGCTAACTCAGAAAGGAAGGAGGCTTCAGAGGCATTTTCTCAGAGGTGGGCCATCAGGAACCCTCTTCCCTTACAGCTTCCACAGTGCCCAGGAGGGTAGGTCAGGTCCTTAGAGGAGAAATCTGCAAGCCGTGTCCCAGGAGGGGCAGGCCTGAGTGAGCAGCCCCTCCTTTGGCCCCCCCACACCAGTCACTTGCTCCCTCTGCCTGGTCAGCTGCTTATCACAGTCTGCAATGATCTTCAGTCATGTGTTTAAGGCTCCCTGAGGGCAGAGAGCAAATCTGAGTAGACCAGAAGCAGTGAGTGAGTGCCGGAATGGCCCCATCAGCCCAAGACCTTGCCTCCCCTCCATCACCAATGACCTGGGTCACGAGAGACTTGACCTCTCTGTGCCTGCTTCTCGCTGTGAAATAGCAGTGGTAATAATCACGTCTACCTTTTAGGATTTATGGAAGGAGTCTCTAAAGTGTTCAATATGTGCCTGGCAGACAGGATGCCCTCCGTAGGAGACTGTGGTGGCTGTTAATATCATTATTACTATCGTATCTTGTCTCTAATGCCTATTGGAGGAGGCCCCCAAGGCCTTGCTAGTCTGATCCCTGACTCTAACCTCAGCTTAAGTCTCCCCTCTCTACCCCCTCTTCACCCACACAGAACCCTCCCCCCCCACCTCTGAAGGTCTCTATTCTTCCCAGACCCTGGGCCTTCATGCACATGTCCCCTGCTCCTGCTTGAATGCCCTTCCCATCATCTTCCCCTGCACACTCTAACTCTACCAACTCAGATGTCACCAACTCTGTGAAACCAGTTCGTGTCTCCCCTCCCCCACCCCTCTCTGGGCACTCACAGGGTTGCCAGCACCTTCTCTGGTCTCTGGCAAGAATGGGCACATTTCCATGTCATATCTCTGATCATCTGGCTCTGAAACTCCAACCCCACCTTTTCATCTCTGTGTCCCTTGTCCCAGAGCTTGGCTTGGCACAGTATGGGTGTCCCTGAGTGATTATTGAACAAATAAATAAAAGAATGCATGGTGTCAGGCTGTCCTAGCTCTCCCTAAGTGGTTCAACCCTCACTCCCCTGTTTGAGCCATCTGGAGGGTAGGCATGACAGCCCCCTGTGGGGCCTGTTTTCCCAGGACAGAGAAGGTGGCTGGCATCCCCAGGCCGGCGGCTCTGGGAGCAGGCTGTGAAAGGGGAGGGATTCTGTTATTTAAACTCATCAGTTCTGGAGCCTGGGCCTTTGGGGAGCAGAGCTTGGTTGGTAATCAGGGCTGTTAGGCGGGACAGAGACAGCTGGCTCTGATGCCAGCAACTGTCGACCCACAGTTGCCAGTCCTGATGCTGTAGGGGGTGAGGAGGGGCCGGGCGGTCCCAGTGGGCGACGCCCCCATTGTCCAGGGACAGGGCACCCAGACAGAGCCCCCAGACAGAGCCCCCTCCTGCGGGAGTGTACACCCCCACAGCATTTCTTCATTCTGCCTGAAGGTGGCGCTGCAGGCCCTCAGAAGTGCATCTGGGTGGGACCGGACAGTGCCTGGGGCTGGGCAGGGTTGGGGGAAAAAGGAAGGGGTTGCAAGGGAAGGAGGAAAAGGAGAGAAATAGGAAGAATTGGGGAGAGAAGGGGGGAAAGGAGAGGGGCCAAAGCCAGGGAGACCAGAAGAGGGATCTGACCCTGGTGGACCCCTTCCCCATCTTTTTGCACCTGCCACTCCCTACCCTTCCCACCCCAGCCCTGGCCACACAAACAATTGCTTGCCCTTTCTGAGGGCACCCCTGAACCCCTTCCTCTGACTTCCAGGCTGCTTCCTCAGCTAGGAGCACTGACAGTGTCTCCTGTCAAAAGTCCTCCCTGCCCCCTCATCCAGGGTTGAGGGCCTACCCTGGGCTCCCCCAACCCCTCCTGTGTCTTCCCTGTCTCAGCACTGGCTTTCCCAGTCACACCGGGAGCTCCCTGAGGACAGGAACACTTTCCTCTCAGTGTCTCCCAGGTGGCCAGCCCAGAGGATGAAAAGGCACAAGTGGGCAAGAGACAGTACCTGCGGGAGGAGTGAATGACTCAGGAGGAGGAAGAGCCAGGAGCAGGAGGGAGACAACACAGCAGGGAAGAGGTTAATCAGGGAGAGAAGCCAGGAGGATGACCCAGCCCAGGTGTGAGGGGCCCTGGGGCCTCAGCAGTGCATGAGTTCCTGCTTCTCCGATGGCAATGCCCAGTGACCCCTCCTGACCAGGGCAGTGAGGCAGCACTCACCTGGTTCTGGGCCCTCTGACTGCAGGAAGTACCTCTGCCTTGTGGAAATCAGGGTTCCTTGAGTCACAGGTGACAGAATCTGCTCAGCCGAAGGGGTAAGGGGTTTCATGTAAGGACCCTAGTCCTTAACCAAAGCCAAAGAAAAGCAGTCAGAGCTTGGGAGGGGCGGGGGGTGAGGGCCAGCGTCGCAGTTACCCACCAACTCAAAGCTTGGCCTTGTTCTAGCTGTGTGGCCTTGGGGAAGTTCACCTTGCCTCTTTGGGTCTCAGTATTTTTTCATCTCTAAAAGAGGTAGTTTGCAAGCAAAGGCAGAGAGATTTAATAAACTATTTAATAAACTCCCTGGCAGAGGCAGACAGGAGTCTGTGCCGAGCAGGGCACAAAGGGAAGAAGGAGCTGCAATTACAGCCGCCAAGTGACAGAAGCTGTCAGCAGGTGGCCGCCAGGTGGAAAAAGAGGCATCTCGGCCTCCCTCCTCTGGCAGTGACACAGAGCAGGCCACAGACAGCGATGGGGGTGGTTGCTAAACCTGGGAGGGGTCTGGGGAGGGCTGCTTGCCCGTCCCTGTGAAAGGAGATGGTGAAAGGAATTGAAGAGGGACGATTTCCTGTGCGGAGTAACTGATGGTTTTCAGCCTGGTTTTCATTATCCCGGTTCAGCCGGGAGAGCCTGGCGCTTCCCCCACTGAAAGGGGCACTCAGGGCCATCGCAAAGCAGGCTGGGAGAGGGGCCCGGGCCTGGCACGGATAGGCTCATTAGCACTCACGGGGATGTTACTTGTGTAGCACCTGCTCTGGGCCAGATGCTGTGGGTAGCCCGGTTACATCTTCCTTCAGAACCGCCTGGACAGTATTTATTTGCTTATTTTGCAGATGAGGGACCTGAGGCTTACAGCTCCATGCTGTTTCCATCCTCCACTTTCTCAGATTCTGTTCCCTCCCTGCCACAACCTTGTCGAGTTGCCATGGGCGGGGCCCCTTCCCTTTCTGGAATGGACAAAATAAGCCACGAGTCCCCTTGTGGCCCGGACACTGGGAGGGGCTGTGCCCAGCGGGATGGTTAGTGGCCCCCTCACCCCCTGCACAGGCAGCCAGCAGATTCAGTGAAGCTCATCTTCCATTCCCTCCTCTCCCATGATTTGCTATTGTGGTCCTTGGAGAAGTACCCGTGTAAATATTAATAATGCGCCTTTGTGTACATTGGCTGGGAGACAGAATGAATCATTTCCTGCTTTCCTCCTGGGCTCAGAATCTTAACTAAAAATATGCTGGATCTTTGGGCGACTGTGATGGGTCTTGTGGAGAGGCTGAGGCAGAGCCCTGAAATATCTGCCTCCCCCCGCGCTCCCCAGCTGCCTCAGTGCTGAAATTCCTCCATCCCAAGCTGCGTCTGGACTTCTCCATTAGCACAAAGAACACTGTATCAAAAGGCTTCAGTTCAAGTGCTCACTCTGGCACACTCTGAGTGTGTGGCCCTTGTAGCTAGTATTTCCTTTCACCTCTGAATCTCAGGAGCCTGGGATGTCTGCCCCACCCAGCAGGCTCATTCCTTTGCCCCCTGCTGTCTGGTCAGTTCTCAAGTACCAGTTTCTGCACCGAAGGAGGCTGAAGGTAGGAAGGAAAACACAAATCAGACTTCAGGTCACTGAGGGGACACGGTAAAGGATAACAGGTGGGAACAACAGGCCAGTGCTCCTCCTGCCCCAGTTTGCCATTTGCAAAGCTCTTTTCACATGTGTGTCACTTGATTGCTGCCCCTGGTGCAGATGAGAAAACTAGGACTTTTCAAGGGACCTGCATAAGGAAGGAAGGAGATTTTACTCATGAAGGAAGAAAGGGGAGTTTAGTCCAGAACTAATTCCAAGTCTCATCCTCCCATCCTCACCAGGCTGCCAGGCAAGATTCAAGTGATCATGTGATCAAGGGGAACATCCTCAAGGAGGGAACTTCTGAGCTGATTTTAGAAGGGAGTGAATGAAAACAGAACAGGAGGGTTAATTCTGGGGTGAGACTAGGCCGGGGAAGCCTCAGAAGGTGCCATCAGCACACCAGTGAGAACAACAGCTACTGTGACTTGGAGTACCTACTATGGATCATCTCATTTACGCCTCGGAGAGTCCTGAGACTCCCTATCACAGGTGGTCAGTGGGGGAGCTGGGATCAGCTGGCCTGTTTGCAGAGCCCAGCAGTTCAACTGCTACACCTGGATGGAGCTTCTGCTCCCCAGATCTTTACCTGCTGTGTGGCTGCAGCCAACTCCTAACTCTCTGAGCCTCCTTTTCTTCATCTGTAAAATAGTGACGATGACACCTGTGGAACACAAGGAAGACTTTCTGATCATCAGAATGCTTCTTAGGGAGAGTGCAGGGTTTGTCTGGCAGATGTCCATGTGGGCCAGAGGCTGATGCCCCAAGGCCCAGAGATAGCTAGTACGAAGGGTCTGGAAGAATGCCTGAAACAAGACAAGCTTCCTCCTGAAAAGTGTGGGAACAAAAGGGAGAACTGATGCCCACCCCTTCCACCCCACAAATCTCTAATGCCAACAAATTCAGTATGTTCAGTATGGGTGGGGATTTGGGAGGAGCGGAGGAGCTGGGCTTTGCATGGGCGTGCTTCAGGGAAAAAGACTCAGCTAGGTGGGTAGAGGGTCCAGAGCAGGCGCCTAGGACTGGACAGTGTCAAAGGCCACTCACTGGTCTTATGATCAGCAAGGCTTGAGCCAGTTATACCCAATTCTCCCCATGAGCAGGGAGCCCAGCTGGCTTCCAGGCTATACCCTCTTAGATATTCACACCACCTTTAATCACCACCCTCTCCAGACACCCTGGAGCACATATTTCTGCTCCTAGAGAGCCCCAGCCCTCCACTTGCTCTCTGGACTCCACCCTCACTCACTCTCAGTCAACATCTAGCCATCTTTGTGGAGCTAACAAGGCCAGCAAATATCTTCCATATTTAATTCAAAAAGAAAAATAAAGACCCCAGATCCACCTCCAACTATCTCTTGATTTCTCTGCCTCCTTCTTGAACAAATTACCTGTCCCAGCTGGCTCCATCTGCCCCCTCTCCACCCTCTTCTGCCGTTCTTGCCTGTTACAGTTTGGTTTCTGTGTTGCCAAGATGCTTAAATCTTGTGGATTCATGGACATCTCTGTCCTTGTGGCCTTTGACTTTTTTGTGGCATTTGACCAAGAGATGACTTCCTCCTTCTGGAAACACCATCTCCCCTAGGCTTCTGTGCCTCAATGCCACTGCCTGGTGTCCTTCCTATTTTGTAGGCCAAAGAGAAATTCTAGAACTTTCTATAAGTGTCCAGGAGTATAATAGGCTACCTCCAGAGGAAGAGGGGAGAGAGGAGGAAGAGAGAGGTGCACATGCCTTGAGCACCTACTGTGTGCCAGGTCCTGTACTGTCTTAGGTCTCGATGTCTTATATGAAAGGAATTTTCACCTCCATTTTATAGGTTGTGAAACAGAGTCTGAGAATGTGTGAAGGATGACCAAGGCCATACCGTTAGTGATGGAGGGATGCTTAATTTAAATAACAGTGATAATTGTTTGGTACTCTTTATTAACACCTATGGGATGCCAGGCCCTGGACATCGATGAGCTGAGCCATGTGATTCTCACCCTACCCAGAGGTGGCTGTCATTTGTGTTGCTATTTGAAAAGTGAGGAGGCTGAAGCTGAGTGGGGAAGGAATTTACCCAAAGGCCCACAAGAAGTGGCTTGAGGGCCCAGAGCAGCAGCCTGGATCTGTCTGAGTGCACAGCCATGTTCTTTGTCTGCCCTTGCTGCAGGGAACCAAGCATTAGATGACCCCTTGACAAGGTCACTGCTTCAGAGACTCAATCAGGAATTCAGGGAAAGGGACCAATGACAGGGCAGGTCCCGCCCCACCCCAAGATTCCAGGGGTCTTCCCCAGAGGCATCCTTCTTACAGGAGCCTGTATTGGCAGGCTCCACCACAATCAATTCTGCAAAAACAGTCATTTCTGCTACAAAACGCACTCGGAGTGACCATTAGGGAGGGCACAGAAGGGAAAGGCTGAGGGGGTCCACGGTGTTTTGCATGGCGCTGACGAAGTTCACATGTGAGGGGACATGGGGAGGGAGGGATTAGCTGGCATGCATTGAGCATGCACTGTATGCTGGTTCTGGGCCTGCTCTTATTCCTGTAATCTTCACTCAAACCACTTAACAAGGAGTTACCCACTTTTGTTTGTTTTAACTAAAGAGGAAACAGATTCAGAGAAATTGAGCAACTTGTCCAAGTTCATACAGCTGGTAAATAAATACTGGATCAAAGATTCAAGCCCAGGACTTTCTGATCTCAAAACTCACTGAAATGAAAGAAGAGAAGAAACATTTACTGTGAACATTAGTGACCCCTTCCTAGGAGGCAGGGGCTTTGCTTAATGTTATCATTCCATTCTAATCTCATACACAAATGCACTGTGAAGTCACTACTGGGCTCCACTTTACAAATGAGGAAACTGAGGCTCAGAGAGGACCCTTAATTGCCTGGGGTCTCACTGCCTTTAAATAGTAGAACCAAGAACTTTAACTTGAAAATGATCAATCTTTTTTAACATTGAGGAAGACACGGGGAAAGGCTTTCCTAGTTAGACCAAGGTCAAAATGGAGGCTGTAATCTGTGCTGGGAAGGAGGGCTGGGTGAATGGGAAGACAGTGGCCAGAAAAGAGTGAAAATTCCTTATAAGATGATGGCCTCCTCCCAGGAAGCTGGCAGCCAAGGTCACTGTCAAGCGCTTGCCTGAACTGTGCTGTTGTTGGCTGAGAGTGCCCACAGGAGCCTTGGCTGGGAGCCGACAGCCCCGACTCCCCACAGGAGTGTGGCAGGCAGCCCTGGGATGCCTGGGTGGGGGGTGCTGAAGAACCTGCAGCATGTGACAGGTGAGGAGGAAGCCCTGGGATGTAAAAGAAGTCTGGGTGGGAAACGGAAGGGAGATGAGGGCCGTGTGTTCAGGGGCTGGCTGGAGTGGGGAATGCTGGGAGTATGCAGAGAGTATGGGAAGTGGCCTCTAATGCCCAGCCAGGACAATAGGCTCAGGGACCTCCGGGTCTTGGTTTAGGAGCCTTGAGTGTGGATGTAAATGGGGCTCCTGGTAAACATTTTCTAGAAGCCACTTACAACAGTGACTGGGGAGCTGGGTGTAGAATCAGGAGAACAGCCAGGGCATGAACCTGACTCTGCTTCCAACCTGCTGTGCAACCTCAGGGAGTTCACTCAGCCTCTCTGAGCTTCAATTTTTTTTTATCCAAGTAAAGGATGAAAGTTACAACCTAGGAAAACTGGGATCTCTGAGAGTTTATTTAGCTTAGCTAGTGCGATTGTGTCTCCCTCATACTCTTGTGGTTCTAGAGGCTTTGGGACTGTATATCTATGACTACATATATATTTAAAAATTATTAATTGTAGGGGCAGTGCCTGTGGCTCAAAGGAGTAGGGCATTGCCCCCATATGCTGGAGGTGGTGGGTTCAAACCCAGCCCCAGCCAAAAATAAAACCTGCAGAAAAAAATTATTAATTGTAGTAAAAAAAGACAACAAAGTTTACCGTCTTAACCTCTTTTAAGTGTACAGTTCCGTACTATTAAGTAGGTCAACATTGGTGTGCAACCATGACCACCATCCATCTCCAGAACTTTCTTATTTTCCCAACCTGAAACTTTGTACTCATTAAATAATAACTCTCCATTTTCCCCTCCCTTCGGCCCCTGGACACCATCATGCTACTGTCTGTGTCTATGAATGTGACTATGTCTAGGTGCCTCATGTAAGAAGAATCACATACTATCTGTGTTTTTGTGGCTATTTCACTTAGCATAATGTCCTCAAGTTTCATTTATGTTGTAGTACCTGTCCAGATCCTCTTCCCTTTTTACAGGCTGAATAATATTCCATTATATGTATATATCACCTAGGGTTTATCTATTCAGACATCTATAGACACTTACGTTACTTCCGCCTTTTGGCTATCGTGAATTATGTCATGAATATGTGTGATGGTTTATTTGGGTATCACCTTGACTGGACTAAGGGATACCCAGAGAGTTGGTAAAGCCTTGATTATTCTCGATGCTTCAGTCATCCCTGAGCCATGCCTCTTCTGCTGGAAGGGAGGCCCAGGTGGTTTTGCTTTTGCTTAGACTGATTTGGCTGCCCCAGTTGTCTCTGGGAGGGTGTTTCTGGAGGAGAACGGCTGTGAGCCAGTGTATTCCAGGGGAAGATCTGCTCTCAATGTGCAGATCAGCTGGGGGCCTGGATGGGGCAAAAAGGCAGAGGAAAGGCAAATTCTTGCTTTCTCTCTGGAGTCAGACGCCCTTCTTCTCCTTCCCATGGACATCAGGATCTCAGGTTCTCTGACTTTGAACTTGGGGACTCACCCCAGCAGTCCCCGGACTCTCAGGTCTTTGGGCTTGGATTAAGAGTCACACCACCAGCTTCTCTTGGTCCGAGGCCTTCAGACTGGGTCTGAGCCACACAACCAGCCTTCCCGGTTCTGCAATGTGCATGCAGCCTCCGGCAGGACTTCGCAGCCTCCATAACCGAGTCGAGCCCTTTCCTCTAATAAATACCCCTTCAGGTGTCTTTCTCTTTGTGTCTTCTGTCAATTCTGTCTCTCTGGAGGACTCTGAGCGACTAAAACAATATGGGTGCATAAATGTCTATTTACAGCCCCACTTGCAACTCTTTTGGATATATACCCAGAACTGGGATTGCTGAGTCACAAGGTAATTCTGTTTTTGATTTTGTAAAAAACTGCTATCCTGTTTCCTATCTGGGCAGCACCATTTTACAATCCCATCAATAGTGCACAAGGGTTCCGCTATTTCTACATCCTCACTAACACTTGACATTTTCTAGTTTTTTGTTTGTTTGTTTGTTTTATGGTAGTGGCCATCCCAATTGATGTGGGCGATTTCTTACTGTGGTTTTGATTTGCATTTTCTTCGTTAGTGAGGTTAAGCATCTTCTAGAGTGCCCACTGGCTATTTGTATATCCCCTTTGGGGAATTGTCTATTCCATTCCTTTGTCCATTTTCAAATCTGGTAGTTTGTTTTTTAATTGTTGTATTATAGGAGTTCTTTATATATCTTGGGTATTAACCCCTCATCGGATGTATCAGATATATGGTTTGTAAATATTTTTTTTCCCATTTCATAGGTTGCTTTTTCACTTGGTTGGTTGTGTCCTTTTTGTTGTTGTTGTTGTTGTTGTTGTTTTGTTTTTGAGACGGAGCCTCAAGCTATCCCCCTGGGTAGAGTGCCATGGCATCACAGCTCATAGCAACCTCCAACTCCTGGGCTCAAGCGAGTCTCCTGCCTCCGCCTCCCAAGTAGCTGGGACCACAGGCGCCCACCACAATGTCCAGCCATTTTTTGGTTGCAGCCATCATTGTTGTTTGGTGGGCCCGGGCTGGGGATTT
>CAUYQV010004912.1:0-11398 GCA_963574575.1 Galagoides demidoff
TTTTTGAGACGGAGCCTCAAGCTATCCCCCTGGGTAGAGTGCCATGGTATCACAGCTCATAGCAACCTCCAACTCCTGGGCTCAAGCGAGTCTCCTGCCTCCGCCTCCCAAGTAGCTGGGACCACAGGCGCCCGCCGCAACACCCGGCCATTTTTTGGTTGCAGCCATCATTGTTGTTTGGCGGGCTCGGGCTGGGGATTCAAACCCGCCACCTTAGGTGTAGGTGGCTGGCGCCTTAGCCGATTGAGCCACAGGCGCCGAGCCAAGTATTGATCTTGAGAAAGCCATTCAAGAGTCTTTCGTTACAGATGACTTTTTTTTTTTTAGAATCTTAAAGAAAAAAAAAAGGTTAGAGTGCAATGGCATCAACCTAGCTCGCAGCAATTTCAAACTCCTAGGCTCCGTGATCTTCCTGGGCCCTGCAAGGAAGGCCCGGGTAGCAATGGCTTTTAAAAGTCCCCAAAGTAATTCTAGCCTACACTCTTTTTTTGAGAAAAAGGCAGCTTTGAAAGAAGGGATCGTTCCATGACAGAAGAGCAGGGATCACAGGATATCCTGATTGCATTAACAAGGCGGTCAAAAAGGGGAAGACCCAGAACGACAATCTGAGTCCCTGCGTTCCTCCTTCTGTCTTTCTCAGTGGTTTGTGGAACTCCAGGTGGAGACGGTCCATGCCCTTGTCTTCAAGGGTAGCAAGGGGAAGGGAAGGGAAGAGCTGGGGAAACAGAATGACACCTCATAGCCGGGCTGGAGAGAATAGGAATCCTAAAGGACTAGGAAATATTTGGAGATTTCCAAAAGGAAAGTAGAGTGCATTTTTGAGAACTTGGGGAATAGAGAAAGAGGCTGAGATATGCCAGGAGGGGAAGTGGCCATGAGGCTTTGACAGTCAGTCAGTCCTTGGCCATGCGGTTCCAGTCAACTGAGGGTAAAGAAGTTGCTTCCCCAAGGTTGGCTGCAGGTCTTAGCATGTCCCACCATTTTCCTCTATGATGCAAAAATGAGAAAAATTAATGGGGTGCTTTAGAGTCAGGTATAAGGGTTTCAGTTCAGGGTGCTATCCCAATATCCCAAGCTACAGCACCACCTAAAAATGGTGAGATTAAAAGTTGGGTTTTGGAGTCCCTACAAGTTGTGCTCAATTCTTGGCTCCATGTCTTATTGGCTGAGAGATCTTAGAGACCTTGACCTCCTTGGACCTCAGTTTTCCCATCTTTAAAATGGGAATAATAATTTTACCTATCTCATTCAGCTGGGAGAAGCCTTGAATGAGGAAATCCATGAAAAGAGCTGAGTAAGTACAGGCTCACTAAATATTGGCTACTGTCATTAGTCATTATTCTTTGGTCCCAACATCCAGTGAGTGAATCAAGAAGTCCTGTTGTCTGCTCCTTAGACACATCTTTTGAAAATCTAGCCCCTCCTTCTCCTTTCTTGTGGCATTGTCTGAGTCCTGCACCCCCAGGCACCCCTCCCGGAAAGTCTGCCTTTCTCTGCCACCCAGCTGACCTCTCTCTAGGTGTTACTAGGCTCCTGGGGCTCATTCAAGTTTCCAGGAGTTGTTTGCAATCAACAGACTGAAATCCAAGAGCCATATGGCCAGAAACTGCTTCTCTGGCCGCTCCATGGTCCTTCAGCATGTTGGAATCGTTAGTTTGGGTTCCCATGACCAGAGAGTGTTGACTGGCTTCCCTCACTTGTATTTTAAATGTCTGTATTTTTTCAAGTCACTCTTTTTTTTTTTTCAAGTCACTCTTAAGTGTTGGTCAAATGAACTCCCTTGTCCACAGTTTATATGTCTTGGACTGAAGTGTTGCATATTTTTTTGTGTGTTATGTTTTACACGTAAAGTTTTGTTTTCCCGGCAAGTGCTGTAAGTGATTTGGAAACATTGCCTGGTCCTGATTAATTTCTTTTCTGCATCTCACATAGGGTCTTGTTTATTTACATTAATAGAAAAGACTATACAAATAGCTTACATGTGAAATTTCCTCCTGAGGACACAGAGGCTGATGATAAAGGCTAATTCATAAGTGAGGGGAAGTTGAAATCTAAGTTCTTCCCGCCCTTGTCTGAGCCTGTTGCTGCAACAAATCCCCCAATCATCAGGCCTTGCTTAGCGCAGTTATTTTATTACAGCTCTTCCCAGTTTGGAAGCTTACCTGACAGCTTGGTGGGAGAGGGGTCAAGGTGAGGCAAGAAAGAAAAGAGAACAAAAAGGAAGAAATCATCTAAAAAACTGTGTCAAAGTCAAACTCTTTGGACCTTCTGGGCATTGGTTGACCCTCAAAAGGAAATCGCTTCCAGAAATATTTTGTCACCTTACCCCAAAAGTTGAACTCTGTAGGATCTTGTTCTACATCAGCCCTCTTCTATGGGGCATGCAAATAATCTGTCCCACCTGTTCTACCTGTGAGAACAATGTCACTGAGGATGAAGATGGGTATAACTGGGGAAACACAGTGCCTTGAATCAAAAGTATTTCTTCTGAAGGGACAAATTTTGAAGTGAGCCTATAGCTCACGTGGGTATTTGTATAAAGTGTGAGTACCCCTTTCAATGAGTTTAATTTCCTGCTGGGTTATAATTATCAGTGATTATGAACATGTCTATCTCCCTCTGCTACCCTAAGAGGAAAATAACTAGAAAGGAAAGTCAGACTAACGTGATGGATATGGGCAGGGGACTGGACAACAGATAAGCCTGGTCCTACCTCTGCAGCTTAGGACCTACACTCAACCCAGGGCAGCTGTGACAATGCAGATGGTTTTTATAAGTTTCTTGAGGACACAGCATGTCTTGTGTCTGCACCCCCAGCTTCAAGATCAGTATCTAGGAGTGAAATGTCTAAAATGAATGTATGAAGCTCATGCCCACGTTTTGAGGTCTTTAGCATGAGTATTTAGGTAAGCAGGCACATGTCCACAACCTGATGGCACGTCCAGCACTGTGGCTGCAGCTAGACGAGTGACATTCCCAAATCCCCATGATTTGGGAGGAGGGATTTCCCCCTGGGGAATCATTCACTTAGGGACTATGAACAGAAAAGAACAATGACTTGGGACTTCCACACTGAGAAGACAGAAGGAACAAGTTAAAGAAAAGTCAGTCAGAAATGAGAGAGCAGAACTCCTCAGAGGTCAAGGCAGGACTTCATCTCGTCTAAGGAGATGATGTTCCCCCGTGGTGGCTGCACATTCCACATAAGCTGTATGAACATGTTTGCAGGGTCATTCATGTGGGTGCCCCGTCTTGTTAGAGCTGCGTCATGCCCTTCGTTCATTTCTCTCTGTTCTGACTAGTGGCTACAGAAAAGCCTTTACCCATCATGACAAATGAAAACTCTGCCCTAATAGCTCTCAGCTGGGCTGTGGTTTGCTGCCATTGTTTGTGCACAAAAGCCCGATCCCATTAAGATGGTCTGATATTTCCTGCTATCGCATGGACTCCTGCTTGCAAACATTTGACGCTATTTAAAGCCCTTCTCTGCAAATATGCATTGGTCCCATTAGTGCAGTACCATTAATTAAGGCCAAATCTGAACCTCTTACAGCTGCCACTTCTATTAACTGGCTGCGGGGAATGCAGAGCTTCATTTTTTCCAGGAGATAATTTAGACATGAGCAAAAGGCCAAGAGATCCTTGAATCCCTGTGGCACTTACCTTGACTTCCCGGCTTCTAATGAAAAAGCTTCTTAGACAAAAAGGGACAAAAAGACCCTTTCACAGAAATCATCAACAGTCTCTGCCAAGTAGGAGATTTATTGGGTGGGAACACAAACACACACACACACACACAGACACAGGCTTCATTCGAGGCACTCTGGAAAATGAAAAGCTATCTATCTGGGGGAAAGTAATCATGTGAGAAGATGGCCTTGAAGATAGCAGGATAGCAGGTTGGTGAAAGAGAAAAAAAAAAAAAAACATTGGCCCAGTGGACAATTGTGACTTTGCCAAAAGGATGAAAAGAGTGTATTTTCTCTGCCATCTACCTTTCTCTCAAGGAAACAAATTATTAACTGGTTGGAAAACATGATCTTCAACTAATCAAATGTTTTAATTAATAGCAAATCAAAAATATACTGCATGAATATTGCCAAAGAAAGAAACAAAGAAAGAAAATACCAATTATCTCCTGGTGATTGACAAAATGAAGAGGAGAGAAATGAGAGCATTTTTATTCTAGACTGTAGTGCTGGTGGTGATACTGAAAATAATTGCAGTCAAAATATTAATAGAGTCGATGTTTATTAGGTATTTAGAGTATGGCACTTTAAAAGTGCACATTTTTGTGAATTGTCTCATTTGACGCTTAAAAACCTACATGCTCTTATATGCCTATTTTATAGATGAGGAAATGAAGGCTTAGCAGTGTGCCCAAGGTCACCTACCTGGTAGATGGCAGACCTCAATGAGGTCTGTCTGTGGCGCAGTTGTTTCTGCCCCGTGACCTTCCATCATCCTGGTACAATGGTAAGCGCACGGGCTTTGGAGACAGACCAGGGTATCATCCAGGTTCTGTCATGTGACCTTCAGAAAATTGCATAACTTTTCTGATTCTCCATTCCTCAGCTGAAGTAAGATAGGAAAAATAATAGCAGCCTCATGAGCTAGTGTAAAGATTAAGGATAAACAAAATCCAGAAGTATCTGACAAATGTCAGTTTGGAAGCAATTGCAGTCCCCACTCCCGCCATTTTGTCTCATTCCAATTACAGTCAAACTTCTGTAAGTTGACCACCCAGGGGACAGTAACAAACTGGTCAACATAAGGAACCAGGCCCACTGTACTGATACATAACATATGGTGCTTGTCCAGTCTGTGAAAACTAACTTCAGGAGGTGGGCAACTATGGAGGTCCTACTATGTTTCTTTTTCCTGTCACTGGACTGAAGCTCCTACTACGTTGTACTACATTGTCCCCTCATTCTCAGCTTCCTCTTAGCTCTTTGTCTTAAGGACCAGCACAGAGGAATCTTTATTTAGCTCAGCTCTTCCAAGCAATGCCACAGCTGTGCCTTCCACTCCCCTGACCCCAGCTGGTCCCACAGGAACCTCCAGCCTTCTCAGACCCCTTGTGCCATCACTGAGACGCAGGAGGACCTGTAAGGCATGACTGAAAACCTACTTGCCAGACCAAGGAGTCCGTCCGCCTGTCACCTAAGCCAGTCAACAGAGAAGCTGATGAGAGATCAATAGTTTCACTTTTATTTACAGAAAAGCCAGCAGTTCCAGAGAACAGTGAGGCTATCTCCTCAGGGAACTTCTCTGCCCTCCCCTGCCCCTTTGTTACTTTTATATTCCCACAGTAAAAGTCAACATCAGCAATGTTATTACTCATCATAGTGTCCATCAAACAGACACCCCATCACGGGTTACAGAGTTCCACAATGTCTTCCAATCTGAAAGTGGTTATATCTTCAAAGCACTTTTATTATAGACTAAATTTATAGTTAGTCAACACTTCAATGGGTGAGCAGAGTGCCCTGGGTCCTTAACTGGTACCATGGAGTCCAGGTCCTCAACTTATCTATGACGGTAGGCCTCAAAAGTGAATGAACAATCTCCAGCCGTCAGCATGTAGCCTTCTCCAGGCTTGTCAGGGCCTGACCAGCAGCGCCCTGCAGTGCTGGTGGAAACACCAGCACCCCCTGTGTGGAGGGATTTCTTACCTGGAAGCAATCTCCTCAGAGAGCATCTCTCAGCTGCAGTGATTTTCTTCCTTAAAACTACTTTCTAGGTTTATATTTTACTTCTTAGACAACCTTGGGCATTTCTGGCTTAGTCTATTTCCTGAATTTCCTGGAGGATGAGTAAAAAAGAGAATAGACAATAATTAGTAAGCTATTTTAAAAATATAATCCACGGACTCTGGCTAGAAAACATAGGCAACTAAAGGCTCTTTCAGATAAATGCTCATTTGGATTAGAAGTTCAAGTGAGAAAAGGCAACAACCAGATGAATTCACTAATGGCAGCAGAATAAATAGAAAAACTCTGAGGGTGAACTGTTCTCTTTGGAGAATACCCACCGTTAGGAGGTAGAGGGGGACAATGGTCGCTGCTATATTCAAGTCTGATCAGCTCCTTTTTATTAACTTTCAAAACACCCACATTTAAAATTTTAGATGAAAACTAAGTTTTAAGGACAAATGTTTTAAACAGTTACCTTTCCAAAAAAAAAAAACACCTATGGCTATATACACAAAGAAAATGCAGTTGAGGACTGAGCCTTTAGAAGCCCACAGTTAGATGACAGAAAGGAAAGGAAGGGGGTCACAGAGAGCCAAGGTGGAGCTGTCATGGGGGGGGCAGAGACAGGGAACAACTGGAGAGGTGAGGGATGCGCCCTGAGAGGACCAGACTCTGTGCAGGGAGAATGAAGGCATCAGCACCCTCAAGGTGACAGGTAATGACAGTTACCTGGTGAAGGTGGAGTCCACGGCAGAAGGTTAAAGGCGCAATGACCACGTCAGTGTGGATGTTTGTTCAACATATTTGACAGTAGGGGGATAATGGTTGTGAGTGGAAGCAGCATGGTGATTGCCAGGGGCTAGAAGGGAATTGGGAGTTATTGTTTAACGGGTAGAGAGCTTTAGGTTTATAAGATGAAAAGGTGTTATGGAGGTGGACGGTAGTGATTGTTTCACAACTGCACAATGTTACGAATGTATTTAACAGCACTGAACTATACATTTAAAATGGTTAAGATGGTATATTTTATGTGTATTGTACCTCAATGAAAAAAAATGTGGAGACAGTTGCACTTGAAGCAGCGGCGAGGGTCAGGATTATCAATCATCCCACATGTAATTTCTATATTTTTGCAGGTCATAGTTGATTTGTTGTGGTATAAATTAAGCTGACAGTATGCAGCATAGACAAGTGAATACAGAATTCCAGAAGGTTGGAAGTCATTTAGCTACTTGTAGGCCCTGTTTCACTCTGGCTTGTGTGACCCATAAAAATTGTGACACAATGTCCTGTAGATGCCCAAGAGGCCTTCAAAGGGGATTTCCCAACCGTGATCCATGCCCCAGCAGCAGTGAGTTAGAGGTAATTCTGAACATTGAAGACTAAAACGATAAGTGGCAATCATGAAGCCCATGTGGAATTGGCAATTGGGGTCCTGTATCTATTAATAGTTTCTTTTCTGGCCTGGCACAGTGGCTCTTGCCTGTAATCCCAGCACTGTGGGAGGCCGAGGTGGGTGTATTGCCTGAGTTTACAGGTTGGAGACCAGCCTGAGCCAGAGCAATACCCCATCTCTCAAAATAGCCAGGCGTTGTGGCGGATGCCTGTAGTCCCAGCTACTTAGGAGGCTGCAGCAAGAGAATTGCTTCAGCCCAAGAGTTTGAGGTTGCTGTGAGCTATGAATCCACAGCACTCTACCGAGGGTGACAAAATGAGAAGAAAAAAAAAAAGAAGAAAGAAAGAAAGAATTCAGGGTGTAGTTTTTATCAAATATTAGAAATGAGTGTGGTCTAGCCCTGATCACCCAGCATGAAATACTACATAATTTTTTGTCTGTGGGTTTAAGAATGTAAGCAGAAGTTCCGTATCAACCAAAATAGGCTGCCTTATATTTAAGTGCCAAATATTATAATGACAAAATGTTGGTGGCTTAACACAAAAGTTTCTTTCTCATGCTGGTCCATGAAGAGGCCAGTAGAGGCCCTGCTCATCAGTGTCCTTCAGTGACCCAGGTCGTTGGAGGTGCTAATATCTTAGGTAAGCTGCCATCTTACCCCAAGCTTGCAAAACTTGCCCTGGCAGAGAAAGAAGGGGTTATACCCGGTCTTCACCAGCAATTAAATGCTTCAACAAGGAAATGACGTATGCCACACCCGCTCACATCCCATTGACCAGAACTAGTCACATGGCCACACTAACCCCGACCCCAAGGCGGGAAATTATAATCCTCCACGTGCCTTAAGAGAGAAGAACCAGGTAGTGAGTAACATCAGTAGCATCTAACAGAGATTCATTCTGTCATTCCCTTGGCCTAGAAAGAAAAGATCAGTACTTTCATCAATTTTATAAGCTATAATTTTGAAATAAATCCTGGTGGCTTGTTGGCTGGGAAGAGTTCCAGTAGGCCAGTTATACTTTGGACATGACAAGTACTTTAAGCTAATAGACTGTCATTATTTGATTCAGATGCCCCATTTGCAGTACAGAACCAAAATGCGTTAATTTGCAAAATTCCACTCCACAAGGGCTGAGGCTCTGATTTCTGCATTCTTCAAATGGGGCGTTCTGTGAATTGGAATGGAAGCCTAGGTGTAGTCATAAGAATTTCACTAAATTTAAGAATTATTATCATGAAATATGTGTTAATTATGAAAAGATTGCATAGTCAAATTGTGCATATTCATTGTTCAGGGGACTTAGATGTAACAATGCAGATTATGATACAGGGTAGATAATGATGTTATGACTTAAATATTTTAAACAACTTGTCATTAAATTAAATTTTTGATCAACAAAAAATGATAATCTTTATTTTAAGGCTTTATGTAATCCTGATTCACTGCCAGTATATTCCTGGATGTTCTTATCACTCAGTTCTTACAGGATGGTCTAGATCAAGTATACATTTTTGTTGTTGTTGTTTAGCAAAAAAACAAAGGCAGAAAAACATGTTACTTGGGTTAATCCAGCTTACTTGGGGGTTTTTTGTTTGTTTTTGTTTTTGTTTTTTTGCTTATTTAAACTAAAAATTACTTTAGCTTCATGAGGAATAATATATCTTACAGTGTACATTACTGATTTTACTTCAGTAAAGACAGGTCAAGAAAGAAATTATACTGTTTGGTAACCACCAAAATACTAGTATTTGGGGTTAATTTGGAAAGTAGTGACAAAGTCAACTTTCTAATCCTGCATAGTGAAATTAGAGGGTAGCCTATTTATGGCAAGAGAGCTGGGAGTTGCCAGGACTGGTCTCAAATTCTCCGTTATTGGACTGATTCTCTTGATATAAGTTGATATAAGTCACTGAACCAGGTGACTCCATCAGAGAGCAGGGAAGACAATATGATATATAAAGATCCAAATCATGCTAATTATTGTTGAGAAATTTCAGGCTTTCCCAAAAATCTCATGTTTTTTTTTTTTTTAATCTTTGGTTTCTTCTAATTTTATAATCCCTCATTCTTCCATGAAGCCATCTCTGAACTTCTTAACCATTGATACCGGGTTTATCCCTTGATTCCTGCTCCGCCTTTAGCTAGACATTAAGCCCATGGAGAGCAGGGACATGACACGCACCACTGGCAACTTCTCTACACAACTGGAATGATGCTGGGCCAATGGGAAATGTTGACTTAATCCTTTAGTAATAGAGTAAGTCACCTGATTATTTAAACCTTTCCTTCCGTATCCACCCCCTACATACACACACACACACACACACACACACACACACGCATTCTTTGCCTGAATGACTAGTACAAAAAACTTATTTCCTCCCGAAAAAACCCATTCAATCCACAGTCAACTCCAGCTGTTAATATAACAGGTGGAGGACTTTTTAGGTGCCTACTGTGTTCCAGGCACGGTGCTAAGCCCTTTACCCATATGCTAACAGTTCGTTAATCCTCACAGCACCCTTACAAGGCAGGTGTTCACTAAGGCTCCATTCTTGGATCAATAATTGGGATCAGTTCTTCTGTACTGCTCTCCTATAAGCCTCAGTCCAATTTTTTTAGGACTACAGACAGGAAATCTAATCCGTCTTCCATGTGACAAAGCCTTTAATTTGGGGGCCAACTAGCAATGCCTGTCTTCTGTTCTTCTTGTTAAACATCCAGTTCCGTATGCTACCATAACAACAATTGCAGTGTCTTCCTGAATGCTTATAAACAGTTGTGATGCCTCAACATTGAATTGATTTTTGAATTTTTTTTCTATTTACAACTCTTCAGGGGGGTTCTTGATTAACACATTCAAGAAATTTTAAATTACAGATAAGTGATCTTTTTAATTAAACAAAAATGGGAAAAGTTTGTCCTGCATGCTGCATAAAAATAAGTTAATGTGGTAGTGGCCAGTATGTTTCATGTAAACATATTCTATGGTTGAGTACATATGATGGTTAGTATAGTTCTTCATATTTTAAAAGTATGTTTTAAAGATTAGGGGAACATTAAAGTAGAACCTTGGGATAGCTTGAAAGCCACTGACCTATCTCATTTAGCAGATATATTTTATAGGTTAAATTAGCCTGTTAACCTGCCCAGTGTTTGGGCAGGGAACAGGGGACCCAGGCTGACCCAAGGTGACTTTGGTTAGACCAGATGACCACTATGCTTATTTCTACTCTGAGATTCTGTGATCCTAGCATTCTGTTCAGTGAGGATACTTGCCAACAAACTGCTTCATTCTATTGGTTGGGTCATTTCATTATTCCTTACGTTACAAATCTGTTATGAAATGAAAATTCCAAGTTATATTTTCCAAAAAGGATAGATGCCCTTTGTTTCAAATTCATTTTACTTTTGCTCCCCTTTTAGTGAGTTTGTGTAAAATAGAGAACTCTGCTATTCCATAGGAAGGAGAGTTACTGGTTTTTACTAATACAATCTGGTGGCTATAACATCCAAATTTACAAGGACATTTAAATTGGATTTTCATGGCCAGGTCAATGTTCTGTGCTACCCTTGTATATATGTATTCTGTTTCCTGAAATTTTAGCTTATATCCAAAAAAAATCCTGGTTTGATTCGTTGATGGCCTTGAGGTACAGCCAGGAGGAAGCCAGACACCCTTGTATATGCTGATGGCAAAGTTTTCCAGCCATCATAAGATGCAGGTAAATAATTTTGCTAGTTACTTTCCAAATGGCTATGTGTCATCTGGGTCGCCATTACCTACTTGTTTGAGGCAGGGATTTTCCAGTGTTTAAGCAGATACTTCCAAAGACTTTCCTGAGCTGTCTGGTTCACTCCTTAGTTTAGGGTAGGTAATGTCTCCATTAACTCACAGAACCTGTGGGAGGCATTAACAACTGAAGATGAATATTCTATCACAGCTTCTGTTAAGCTCTGGGTGTATAGCCTTTCTCTGCTCAAGATCTCCAGAAGCTTCTTTATTTTTTTTTTTTTTTTTTGAGACGGAGCCTCAAGCTATCCCCCTGGGGCAGAGTGCCATGGCATCACAGCTCATAGCAACCTTCAACTCCTGGGCTCAAGTGAGTCTCCTGCCTCTGCCTCCCAAGTAGCTGGGACCACAGGTGCCCGCCACAACACCCGGCCATTTTTTGGTTGCAGCCATCATTGTTGTTTGGTGGGCCCGGGCTGGGGATTCGAACCCGCCACCTTAGGTGTACGTGGCTGGCACCTTAGCCGATTGAGCCACAGGCGCCGAGCCAGCTTCTTTATCTTAAAAGGAAA
>CAUYQV010004913.1:0-10069 GCA_963574575.1 Galagoides demidoff
CCCAGCTACTTGGGAGGCTGAGGCAGGAGACTCGCTTGAGCCCAGGAGTTGGAGGTTGCTATGAGCTGTGATGCCATGGCACTCTACCCAGGGGGATAGTTTGAGGCTCCGTCTCAAAAAAAAAAAAAAAAAAAAAAAAAAACAATGTTATCAATGCTCTCTAACTTTAGGAATGCTCTAGGCCACACCGCCATTGAATGAGAGAAGCAATTATTCAAGTCAATAAATAGTTATCGAACACCAGACACTAAGCACAGTTGGAACTGGGTTAGGGAGTGACAACATTGAGAGAACAAGAGACATCAAAGCAAGGAAGACACATGGCCAAGTGCTCTGAGAGAGGGAGCACCAGGCCAAACCTCTTAGATTATAAGCTATGTGAGGGCAGGGATTTTGTTATATTTTTATTCTATCCCCAGGGCCCTGATACAGTGATTGGTACATAGTAGAGAGTCAGTTAGTATTTGCTGAAGGCATGAATTAATCAATCAACAAGTTGTAATTGTCCTAAAGAAGCACACACTCTAGTAAACTAGAATAAAGACTATGTGGTAAGTGCTCCTGCGGGGACAAAGTGGGAGGAAAGGCACCAAATCCACCCTTTAGGTGGATTTGAGAAGGTTACAGCTACAGGATCTGGTCTCCCCAGTTTGCCACAGCTATAGGAGGTTGAGAGGGCAATACACATTTCTCTCTCCTAGCCAAATGTGTCGAATGGAGTCAAACTTGGCTGCCAGCATAGATCTATGACTTGAGCTTTTCTTCCTGACTGGCCTTTACTATATCTCTATCCATTCTATTTCCTATATTTTGAGTCCAAATATAAATTTCTGTAAATAATTTTAGTCTTACTCTCCCTTTTTACTGTGGGCGTAGGCATCGTCCTTTCTGATCAAATACTACAGTGAGGTAGAGAAGGAGAAGAGAAAAAATAGTAGTGTGGGTCCCCAGGAACAGTAAAGCCAGAGATGGGGGAGTCTGTGGGTTACTGAGTTACTGGGGGGATCTAAGTTCTAAAAACTGCCCCAATACTTACAGGGCAATGTTCCCATTAGAGAAAAAACTAGAAATGAAAAGCAAGATTATCACATTCTTTTGCCATGCTTTTCTACTCTAAACATAAAATCTGAGAAAGTTGATCAGCCTCCATTGCTAGCTGAGCTGCTTCTACTTTATGTTGTTACAAAATAATCTGTGTCCTACCTGAGGCCTAGAGAGAAACACTTATTTTTTTTTTTTATCTCTTATAGCGTAACTATGTACATTAATGCAATCATGGGGTACAGTGTGGTGTTTTCATATACATTTTGAAATACTCTCATCAAACTGGTTACCATAACCTTCATGTCATTTGCTTAGTTATTGAGTCAAGACATTCATACTCTGCTTTTAGACAGATTCACTTGTACCCTTGTCAGATTAACCATAGAGGTGACCCTACCCATCACCCTCCCTCCCCCCATCCGGCCCCCAGAAACACTTATTCTTTTAGAGTCATCTCCTAAAATGAATGCAAATTATGCTCTTGAACATTACAAGTCTTTATTCTCAAGTAAACCCAGAAAAGGCTTTTTTTAAGAGAAATTTTCAACTCTAAGAGTCACTCTGACTCTAAAATATCTTGTTGGCTTTCACAGAATCCTTCCGGGGAGCAATGCACAGATGGTGTACGATATCAAGATCCACGAAGGGATGTCTGTATTTTGACGCTATTAGTGGGTGCACATGAGTAACACTGCTTCATCTGCAAATAAAAGATAACAGGAACATTAAGTGATAAAATAGAATGCCATTAGGGCTATTAATGTTTTTATTATGGAAAATTCAGAGTAGTATGTGAAGTTTTGGGTAAATATGTTTATCTCTGTTAGTAATATGGATATTTGGCTCAGCCCCTGTAGCTCAGTGGCTAGGACGCCAGACACATACATGGGAGCTGGCAGGTTCGAACCCAGCCTGGGCCTGCCAAACAATAACAACTACAACCAAAAAATAGGTGGGCACCGTGGTAGGTGCCTGTAATCCCAGCTTCTTGGAAGGCTGAGGCAAGAGAATCACTTAAGCCCAAGAGTTTGCGGTATCTGTGAGCTGTGACCCCACAGCACTCTACAGAGGGTGACAAAGTGAGACTCTGTCTCAAAAAAAAATAGTAATATGGATACTTTCCAAAGAAGACTTGCAAGATAGAAATGGAGGCTAGAGGTGATTATACAATATGCATAATTTTTTTGGGGGGGAGTACACAATTTCACTTTGTCATCCTCGGTAGAGTGCTATGGCATCATAGCTCACAGCCACCTCAAACTCTTGGGCTCAAGAGATCCTCTTGCTTCAGCCTCCCTAGCACCTGCCACAACACCAGGCTATTTTTTAGGGACCAGGTCTCGCTCTTGCTCAGGCTGGTCTTGAACTCCTGAGCTCAAGCAATCCACCCACCCTGACCTCCCAGAGGATCACAGGCGTGCGCCACCGTGCCCAGCTCTTTATGCATAATATTGAAGTGCTATTTCATGGAAGTCTGCCTTTCCCCATAATAAAACCCTTAATATGGAAACTATGTCTATAATTTCTCAAGTCAACTGAGGTGGTTAAAACTGATTGATCATATGCTGTCTAAAGAATTCAACCTGATTTGTTTCCAGTAGAAAGGCAAAATATTCATTTACCTAATTTGTTAATGTTTTAGACTCTAATTATTGTAATTGAAACATGGGTTAGTGCTATTTCATGTATCTATAAAAATTCTCTTACTAGGCTTGTAACACTCATCCTTCTCATTCCTTCCGTTCAAGCGACAATGTTTCTAATGAAAGCATTTCAAACAAAATGTCTAACAAAATGGTTTTGCGCTTCTCTTTTCACACAGTGAGGCAATCATGCAAGAAAAACAAATAAATCATTTTCTTTTGGGGTGAAAGAATTCATCGTGGGTAAGTCATTTAAAAGTAAAATGAGGTTTTACATAAACATTTTTTTTTATGGACTTATCTTTATTGGTGTTCTTTTCAGGAAGGAATCATTACTGAAAGAAATATGCACGTATCGAAAATATGTATGACATAGCACATTCGTAGATAATTTGTGTTAGAGAAATAAAGAAATCTTGCAAAGTAGGAACTCAGAACTTACTGAAAGGAGAATATGAACAAGAACCTAGTGATAAAAAGGTTCTAGAAGAATAGTAATAAAGGCAATCAAAACAAAAAAAGTCTTATTGTATATGAGCATAAGACTGCTTCCTAGAAACACAATTCAGAACATATAAATGGAGAGGAGAAACAAAAACCTACTCAGAGAGAAAAAAATAAAACAGAATACGCATTAGTAAATTTCTATTTGTAAAAAGTCATCAATATCTTCATGTAACCCCTCTGGATGGTTTCCAAATCAGGGTTAGACTAGAAATATGGTTATAATATCTAGGCTATAAACTTTGTTTCACATGCTTACTCCACCCTGAAATTCTTTTCTACTACATTTAAAACATCACCTAGTAATTACTTCAGATTTTTTTTTTTTTGAGAGTTTCACTTTGTTGCCCTTGGTAGAGTGCTGTGGTATCATAGCAACCTCAAACTCTTCAGCTCAAGCCATTCCCTTGCCTCAGCCTCCTAAGTAGCTAGGACTACAGGCACCTTCCACAACACCCGGCTATTTTTAGAGATGGGGTCTCGCTCTGGCTCAGGCTGGTCTAGAACTCATGAGCTCAGGCAATCCACCTGTCTCGGCCTCCCAGAGTCCTGGGATAACAGGCATGAACCACTGCGCCCAGCCTACTTCAGCATTTCTTATATATGTAAGGGCCCTAGGCTCTGGTGAAATCTTAGAAAACTGTATGTAACATAATCCCCAGTGGAGAAAGAAAGCAAACTAACAACCCCACCTTCACTCCACCTTTGGCTGTGTCTTTGTACTCTTCTAGTTAAAACTTTATATGAAATAATGAAACCCTGTTTTAATGTGAGAACAGAGGTAATACATAACTACCTTAGAGCATAGCCAATGTCAGGTAACACTTCACAGCATTTAGGGGCAAGGGATAGGATTTATATTCTAGGTATAATCTGGGCACATATTACTATATTTTTATTGAGCGTCTACTCTGTGCCAGACACTAAGCTACTCTCTAGGAAGATTCAAAGATAAAGGGAAATACATTTATGTCTTTTAGGGGCTTAAGATCAAGTAGGGAATCTAAAACAATACATGTAACTATAATAAAGCCATGTCTGATATGAAGTTCTGATTGTGTCACACATTCATAGCCACTTGCCATGGTTTGAGTATGTTCCCCGAAGTTCATGTGCTAGAAACTTAATCTCCAGTGCAACCGTGGTGAGAAGTGGGACATTTAAGAGGTTATTAGATCATGAAGCTGTGTCCTTGTAAATGGATTAAGATGCCATTATCGTAGGAGTAGGTTAGTGACTGCAGAAATAGGTTTCAGATAAAAGTCGGGATTTGACCCCCTTCCTCTCTTGCTTCCTTGATCTCTCTTACCCTGCCATCTTCCTCCATGGGATGATGCAGAAACAAGGTCCTTGCAAGATACCAGAAATATGACATTGAACTTCCCAGTCTCCAGAACTATGAGAAAACAACTTCTTTTCATTAACCAGTTTGTAGTATTTTGTTATAGCAGCATAAAATGAACTAACCCAGAAAATTGGTCGTGCCAGTGGGGCTATTGCTATAACAAACACTTAAAAGTGTGAAAGCAGTTTTGGAAGTGGATAATAGGTAGAAGTTGGAAGAATTTAGAGCAGCTAGCTAGACAAAACCTAGATTGCCATCAATGGAGTTGAAGGGTCAGCTCTAGGGAGGGCTCAGAAGAAGAAGAAAGTTGTAGGGAAATTTTGGAACCTCTTAGAGATTACCTGAGTGGCCACAATCAGAATGTTGGTGGAAATATGGGTAGTAAAGGCCATTCTGATGGGGTCGTAGATGGAAATCAGGAATATCTCATTAGAAGCTTGAGTAAAGGCCAAACTTGTTCTAAACCGGTGAAGAAGTTAGCTGAACTGTGTCCATGCCCTGGAGCTTTATGGAAGGTGGAATTTAAATGCCCTAAACGATGATATTTAGTGGGAAAAAATTCTAAGCACATTATTAAAGGAGTTGCACGGCTCCTTTTAACTGTGTACAGTAAGAAGCAAGAGAAAAAGTATGACTTAAAGACAGAATTTATATTTGAAAGAGAACAGAAGAGAAAGATTTTGAAAAATTTCAGCCTGGCCATGTAAAGAATCAAAAAGAGTATTAAGGAGAGCAAACGGAGGTGTAGGTAAATGACTGCTGGCTAAGGATTTGTGGTACAGAGAGACGGAATCAAGACAATAGGAGAATGTCCCAAAAGGCGTTTTAGAGGTCTTTGAGGCATCATAGGCTCAGAGCTCCAGAACAAGAACGCTTTGATGGGACAAGCCTGCGGTGCCTTCCATGAGCTCATTGCCCAGAGCTGCAATGGGTCTCTGCTCTCCTTGCATTCTGGTACAGCACCCCTTTGCCACCCCAGCTGTGGCTCTGAAAGGTACAAGCCATAAACCTTGGTGGCATCCACATGGTGCTAATTCTGCAGGCATGCAGAATACAGCAGCTTTGGGAGGCAAGAATTCCTCCACCTAGATTAAAAAACAACTTAGAAAATAAACAAATAGAAAAAAATAAAAATAAAAAACAACTTAGAGGGCGGCGCCTGTGGCTCAAAGGAGTAGGGCGCCAGCCCAATATATCAGAGATGGCGGGTTCAAACCCAGCCCCGGCTGAACACTGCAAAAAAAAAAAACAAAACAAACAAACAAAAAAACTTAGAATTGTTTCCCAATGCTTTGAAGATGGCATCAAAAATGAATACCTCCTTGCGGAGCTGGTCTGGAGAATGAGCTCTGTTCAACGTTTGCGTCCAACACTGGCTGACTTGTTCAAATTCCCCTCCCAGAAATCAGAATGAGACACGCAGGAAGAGTAAATTTATTGGTAATGTGGTTGAACTTGAGCAGCAGTGATGAAAGGCTAAGTCCCTGTGAGAACAGAAAACTAGAACAAGGAGCAACGGGTGGTGTGATGCTTGAGTCGAGGGAATGAGGATGGCCAGCTGAGCAGATCTCTGGTGCTTTCAGCCTGGAGGGTCCCAACCACAGCTGTGTCCTGTAAAAAAGGTTCTTTTCTCTCTCTCTTTTTTTTTTTTTGAGACGGAGCCTCCAGCTATCCCCCTGGGTAGAGTGCCATGGCATCACAGCTCATAGCAACCTCCAATTCCTGGGCTCAAGCGAGTCTCCTGCCTCAGCCTCCCAAGTAGCTGAGACCACAGGCGCCCACCACAGTGCCCAGCTATTTTTTAGTTGCAGCCATCATTGTTGTTTGGCGGGCCCGGGCTAGATTCGAACCCACCACCTTAGGTGTATGTGGCTGGCGCCTCAGCCAATTGAGCCACGGGCACCGAGCCTACAATTTTTTATTTTAAGAGACAGAGTCATGCTGGGCGCGGTGGCTCATGCCTGTAATCCCAGCACTGTGGGAGGCTGAGGAGGGAGAATCGCTGGAGCTCAGGAGTTCGAGACTCACCTGAGCAAAAGTGAGACCCAGACTCACAAAAAAAATGGAAAAACCCAGCTGGACGCCACAGCGAGCGCCTGTAATCCCAGCGGCTTCCAGAGGCTAAGGCAGCGGGATGCCCACAAGCCAGGAGTCGGAGGTTGCAGTGAACTATCAAGCCGCTGCACTCTGCTCAGGGGCACAGGGTGGGACTCTGTCTCGACAAAAAAAAAAATAAAATAAGCAACAAAATAAAATAAAAATCTATTTCTCTGGTGAAATTTCATATCTTTAAAATCATTGCAAATCCATGTTCCTTTACATTATCAAGATTTTTTATGCAAGCTTGATAACATCTATTCTTTCTCATACTTTGTCTCCATTGATTGGTTTTTTTCTCTTGAGCATGTGTTCTATTTTCTTGGTTTGTTATATTTTTATATATATATATATATAGCAATATATATAATTTATATACAATAATAATATATCAATTAATTTTGAATTATATCCTGGACATTCTAACATTAAGTCTTAGATAGTCTAGATTTAGTAGTTATTCTTAATCTGATAGTTGCTGAGTTTTAGGGGTATTATTTGTTTTAACAAGCTCTTCGTTTGAACTGTGGATTGAACTGCAAATATATTGCTGGGAGTTAGCTCAACTTTCAAATAATAACTTTTATTTTTTAGTTAAGTGTTCTTCAGTCTATTGCTCTCCCTACTGAGCTATTTCAGGAAAACTGGTTAAGCTGGTCTGAGTCCTCTCCAACTATGCATGGTTCCTAAGTTACCCAGAGATGTGAGTGGACACAAATCAAACAGTCCCTCTCTGGCTCTGACAGAGAGTACTTCTCCCTCTCCAATAGTTATGGCCATCCCATCCTAAAACTTCTGATTACTCTAGCCAAAAATGTTACAGTTTTTTCCACTTGTGCTTCTGATAGCTACACCTTCCTCGGGATACAAGAACAAAAACAGAGATTTGATACTATACCACTCTTGCTTCCCAGACTGAACTCTGCTAGAATTCACTTCTGTTCTCTCTCCAGTAACTGACCTTTGTATGCATCTGACTTTATAGTTGTTATCCGCAGTGTGGTTTGTTTGTGTGGTTGGAGATTCTTCAGCCGTTGCTGGAGGAAGAAGTAACAGATCATTCTTTTAAACGCTGTTTCTGTTACATTGGTGGATTTTTTAAACAATCCTCTTCAGGACTCTAGTTAAACATATTTTGTTTCTCCTTTCTATTTTTCATTTTAACTATTTTCTTTCTTACCCTTTTTTCATTATTTTCTATATTTTCCTGCTTTTCGTCAATGCTACTTATATTGTTTTAAATTGTATTCATCTTCTTCAGGCCACTTATAATTTAATCTTCATGACTGTCATTATTTTATATTTTTAAATTTCTCTTTTGAGTGCAATTATTGGGAAACCTTTTCTTAGTTGAATTGTTTGGGTTTAATATTCTAAGTTTTTTGTAAATACTGAGATATAAATAGATGATAGAGAGAGAGATGCTGTTTTTACATCTTCATTCAATAAACAGGATGGGTAGTTTAGTGGAGTTCATGAGATTCCAGGTACCAAAGCATATCTTTGGTCAGTGTAGTAAAGCATGTTTTTCTTTTCTGATTTGGGGTGAGATATTTAAAAAAATGAGAGATAATAAAAAGTATGCAAAGATTTGTTAATTTTCAGGATACTGAATTTTTCCTCATGTTTATTGTTTTTGTTTTCTAGTTAATTTCTAAAAAGCATTCTAAATACCTCTTTACCTTGTTTATTGTTTTTGTTTTCTAGTTAGTTTCTAAAAAGCATTCTAAATACCTCTTTACCTTGAAACATTACACATTACTTTTCCAAGACTGACTCCTTAGTTCTTGAAGGCATTTCTAATGTTTGCCTTATAGCACGTGCTCTGAAACAGTGTGCTTTTTTTGTATTTGTGTATGCCTCCTTCTTGGTAGTGATTTTTGATCAATTTTAGGCTTGCCATAAATTCTGTATCTCTTTTTTTTTCTTTTGCAGTTTTTCTAGAACTTTTCTTGTATAACCCACAAACTTATGTCAAGAATAATAGAGATAATTTGCCAGGATTAGGTGCTATTTTTCTCCTCATAAGTAATCTGAAGTTTGGATGTTTTCTGTTTTCTAGTTATGCTTTGGTGTAAGTTTTACTTGTCTGAGAGGTTAGGAGTGGTGGATATGCCCGCCCTCCATTGTTTCCACTACCCAGAATGTTATATTCACTATAGGAAATGAGAGCTTTGGCTCGGTGCCTGTGGCTCAAGCGGCTAAGGCACCAGCCACATACACCTGAGGGGGCAGGTTCGAATCCAGCCCAGGCCCACCAAACGACAATGATGGCTGCAACCAAAAAAAAAAAAAAAAATAGCCGGGCTTTGTGGTGGGCACCTGTGGTCCCAGCTACATGGGAGGCTGAGGCAGGAGATTTGCTTGAGCCCAGGAGTTGGGGGTTACTGTGAGCTGTGATGCCACGGCATTCTACCCAGGGCGACAGCTTGAGGCTCTGTCTCAAGAAAAAAAACAGAAATGAGAGCTTTTGTTACAAACATTGTACTTACACTGTGAGTCAGCAAATGATGTGCAAATAGTCATTTTTGCTGAAGATTGTATGCCCACATTCAGCATCGAGGGAAATAGCAGAAGGATGAGGTCCTCCGGTGAGGTAGACTCAATTCAAAGTTTTCTTTGTCACTTGACCTGCTAATCTACAAATCTGACTGAAGTTTATTTCCATGTCTCTCCAAGACAATGTTAAACAACGTCCACCCCTCTCAGCATTACTCAGTTAAAGAGCCGCGAGTGTGTCTACGGAAGACTGAATGAAGAATCGTGTTACACACGGGTGAGACTATTGTGAGGCTCCTCTTTACGGGTACCTGGGCATCTTCCTTACTAGGGCTTTGGATCCATGAGCTGATGCATATCTGTGAATTCGATTATGAACTGTGATTCTTAAGGAGACCTCACGTTTTGTTTCTGTTTGTGTATCATTTGTGTCGAGTAGTTGCTTAGTAAGCTATTCCTTATCTTTGTCCCCCAAGAGTCCAGGGTCAGAAGGTCATAAGCAAAGCTCACTCAAGTCAGGAAATTTAGTCCACCACCTGTCCTAACATGTGAGCACTGTGCTTCCTCTGATCACACGCTATTTATCAATGTTTGACGTCCCACTTGCTTTAATATCATTGGAATCAGAGAACCCATTTCAGGTGCTTCAAATTCCGCCTGCATCATGAGCTTACAGAGAGTACCACTAAGACGGTTTTAAGAAATGTTGAGGCTCGGCGCCTGTGGCTCAATCGGCTAAGGTGCCAGCCACGTATACCTAAGGTGGTGGGTTCGAATCCCCAGCCCGGGCCCACCAAAACAACAATGATGGCTGCAACCAAAAAATGGCCGGGCGTTGTGGCGGGCACCTGTGGTCCCAGCTACTTGGGAGGCTGAGGCAGGAGACTCGCTTGAGCCCAGGAGTTGGAGGTTGCTATGAGCTGTGATGCCATGGCAC
>CAUYQV010004916.1:0-17850 GCA_963574575.1 Galagoides demidoff
TCAAATTCATTAAGCTGTGGTGGGATTTTGCACTTGGTTTAGTGCCTGTTATGCTGCTGTAGTGGGGGAGGTTCTTGGTAATTTTATTGCCTTTCTTCTCTCCTGAGGGGGGGTGACTTTTGTTGTTCTCCTTTTAAGAACTGTCCTCCTGAATTTAGTTTACATTTTCTACGGGATTCAGGATTCGATAGAGTATTCATGAAGCGTTCCTTTGTTCTCCCTCCTCCCCATTATTACTACTACCATCAGTAATGACTTAATTTGTAACATCTATTGATTGTGTACTGTATTCCAGGTACTAACCTAAGTCCATTGTACACACTGCTGTGTTTAATCCCCTCAACACTTTAATGAAAGCGGAAGCTGATACCTACAAAGGTTAAGTGTTTTATCTAGAATTACATAGTTAAAAAGTAACACAACCAGATTTCAATTCAGGCCTGTCATCCTCCACAAACTTTTGTTTTATTTTAATTTTTTATTAAATCACAAACACATAGATCATGTATACATTAATGCATTTATGGGGTGCAATGTGCTGATTTCATATCGAGTTAGAAATGCTTACATTTTAAATACTTATGTGATGTTGTTTTCATCCTAGCACCTGAAGTAAAGGTACTGGCACTGTGTTTGCCTCCTCCAGTTTCCAGTCCCTTTATCCACCCTTCATACTTAGCCAAAGTGACATAAGTAAAGCATCAATCTAATCATGTCCCCCTCCCCTTTTTTGCCCCTTACTTGAAGTTCATCTACTGCAGCTCATTGATTCAGTGCTGTGTCTCCTGTGAAACTCGGCACTCCAGGCAGTTTTCTTTGTCCCACCCTGGTTAAGCGGAATGCTCCATCCGCACTCTTGGAACACCCGGAACTTCGCTGGTGTCAGGCATTGCACTGTGCTGTGACACTTGCTATATACATGTGTTTTATATAACAGGATATGATCTACTTGCAGGCCAAATTTTGACTTTCATTCCCTTAGTGCCTGTCTCATAACTAGTTTTTTAAGAACAATCATTGAATTAGCATGGAATAAAATTGAATGTGTAGAGGGAAAATGCCCTACCATGTCAGATCCATCCCAGTACCAGTTCCAGGTAAGACCCCTCATGTCTCGGCATTATTTGGAACTTCTTTGTAAGTTTGGAAGCCTCTTTGATGCTATGAACTTTGCAGAAAGTCTGTGTCTCCATCCCTGGTTAGGAACTTAATATTCAAGAATATGAGAACAAAATAGGATTTTCAGACACAATCAGGCCTGACCTTGACACATCCAGTTGACTAGAAACATAGAAAGAATCCTTAAAACATCAGAATTTGACATAGACAACCCAGCAGCTTCTGAGTAAAATGAACAGTATCAGGAGACATGCAGAGATTTAAATACTTTAAAATGACTTAGCACCTGTAGCTCTGTGAATAGGACATGGGCCACATACACCAAGGGTGGCGGGTTCGAGCCTGGCCCAGGCCTGCTAAAACAACAACTGCAACCAAAAAATAGCTGGGTGTTATGGTGAGTGCCTGTAGTCCCACCTACTTGGGAGGCTGAGGCAAGAGTATCTCTTGAGCCCAAGAGTATGAGGTTGCTGTGAGCTGTGATGGCACAGCACTCTATCGAGAGGCTACATAGTGAAACTTTGTCCTGAAAAAAAAATTAATTAATAAAAATAAGTAAATAAATACTTTAAAATGTATTCTTTAAATTTGATTCTGTTTCCAGTCTGACTCCACTCACTCCCTACACACCAAGAATCCAACGCTAAAAATAGTTACTAAATGCTGTGATTTTCACACATGTTTTGCATAGGGTTAAATTACTTTTCATTCTTATCAAGCAAAAATAATATCTTCAGATATTCATATTCACTCAAGTCCCCACTTCAATTCCTACTCTCCAGCTGGAGTAAAATGCATCCGTCCGTTCTCATAGGTGTTGGACATAATTACTTACAACTTTACAACAGCAGAAGAATGCCAGATTTCCCGCTGCCTAATAGTTTTCATTATTTCTCTCTGGATTTTGTCCAAATCTCTTAGGATAAATTTAAGAGAGAGATTCCCAAAGTGGACTGCACATTTCTTTTTAATAAGATGATGATTTTTCTGACCAAAGTTTACTCTCCTTTCTGTCATAAGAACGTTAATCTGTTTACAAGGGATGGTGAAGAAGATCCTTATAACGTCCCATTTTCTGGGTTTCCACATTCAGCTTTTCTATTTTGGAATAGGCAATAGGAAACATATCTGTGCCTAGAGCTCTGTTTAACTCACCAAATCAGCTGCATTAATTGATGTAACAGTAAGGACCAGAAAGTTGGAAGCCCGGCAATTTGGAAGCTGGAAATTCCTTACTCAGTAAATGCACGTTTCAAATTGGTATATTAGGTTATCGAAGAAATTTTAACCACCTGGGGGCTGAGAGTAAACAGAATTTACACTTTGCAAGATTTATCTGTGCATGCTAATGTATTCTTAGAAGAGTTTTGTTCACAAGCTGCTGTGGATCTTTTCCAGACAGGCTATTATTATTATTTTCCTGAAATCCTCGTAGATGATTTGTTTAGTTTTGACACAAGTTGGATTATGTGGATTCCGCAATCCTACATTTTATATGCAGTACCGTATCTTCTTCAAACAAACTCAGTAAAGACAGATTTAATGCGGATTTGCACCTCACAGTCGGTCAGCATGCTTGAATATTTTATCATCAGAACTAACAATAATAATTTTCCAGATCCCATGTTTATGCCGACAGTTGAGCAGAAATCACATTTAAGAATCTTCCTTTGTAATTGATGTAGCCTGGTTCTTTGTACCCTCGATGAATCCCCAACAGTAAAAACAAGAATCTCCAGTTGTGTCCCCCATAATGTTCCTTGATCTACTCTAGTTATTCATGTTACCAGAATTTTTCCACTGACTCCACCTCATGATTATTTTACACCATTTGGCTAGATGAGTAGATAAGGTGAAGTTGGGTTGGGGGACTCCTGGAGTAGTGATTAACCAGCCCTTTGCCCAAGAGCTGTGACTGGTGTCGGTACCTTTTCCGAACTTTGCAAAGGACCTGTACACTTCTATGGCCTGAGACACTGGGGACTGACTTGGTGTAGTGGGGCTCAGTGGCTCTGTCTTGTTTTCAACTGGGCTCTGTCCTACCCTAGTGAATTAGTTACTCTGGGTTGAAGTTTCAGCTGTGGACAAATACCAGCAATTAAGTCACCCCACCCTCCACGGGCAACAACTGGAAAAGGATGAAAGCATTTCAATTGTATGTAAAACCAGCACACTGTACCCTGTGATTGCATTAATGTACACAGCTGTGATTTAATAAAAATAAAAATAAAAAAAGTTCCATGCCTATTTAGTTCAATATCTAAATGAAAATAAAAAGAAGGAAAAAACAAAACTGTAGTACTTTAGACTCTGAAACATGCCAGCTCGTGGGTTATACACCCTCATATCCCTGCAGCATGACAGACGCATGGCTGTTCTAATTGATTTTAGGAAAGCATTTATGGGACACCAATGTTTTGAGTTTGAAGAGTTTTAAAACATTTACAAGCAGTGCCCCTACTGAGAATATTGTGCAGTGTAAAACGGTGTCTAGGACTAGGGTGCTGAGATGAATTCAGGACAAATATGAATATTTGGTTTCAGTTTCAGTTGAACTTTAGGCATAAATAAACTGAATGACACAACCAAGTTTGAATCAAAAACAGAGACTTTTGTTTCATAGCCTCTTTCAAAACCTATTCTCTAGTTGTGGTTACTAATCTTCAATAAAATGTACTGGCATTGGAGGGGGATTCTAAGTGGGTCAAGTATCTTGGTCTTTGAGAAAACTGAAGATTGAAATGTCCTAAAGGACCTGGAAGAGAAATAAAACTCGGACCCACACTGATGCAAATAATTGGTGATTTTATTTGCACCTGCACAGGGGGGCCGTTGCACTGAGACAAGCGGCGCCCCCTATGCAGAGTTTTCTGTCTTTTACACCCTTTTTTTGCATAGCTTAAGCAAGCGGGGGTGGGGGGGGTGTGCATTCAGTTGTCATAGGATACATTCCAAATCACAATGGTTACAATCTTACAACAATAATTGATTAATGGGTATATCTTAGATTACAATAGTCATCATTATATAATGGTAATTAATCAACAAGTATGTCTCAAATTACAATGGTTAAAAATAATCAAAATAATCAATCAGGCTCCATGAGTCTTCTACCATTGTTCACCTACTGAGAACCTAGTGAGACTTGGAACTTTTCCTGCTTCTTCTATTCTAGAGATCATGGGAACATGGCTGGGAAAAGCCCGTAAAGGAGGAAGGGGGGGCGAGGCAATGGGGGGCTTGCCCGCAGGGCGGGGGAATGAGAGAGTGCGCAGGCAGAGGGAGCAGGAGCTCCCAACAAGATATAAATGAAAAAGCAAAGAACATAGAAATAATAAAATATAGAAATGTAACATTACTTTTTAACTAACAGACACATCTCATTTTCCCAAATTTTGTCTGTGAATTGATTGATCCCTCCTTCAAACAATGTTGCAATATTATTTTCCACAAATATAAAGAAATGTCAATTTCCTTTAATAAGGTTACTTAAAATCAATTTTAGTAAGGAAAGTATGCTTCTTCCACTTTGGTAACTCTTTTGTTGATGACATATACTCATTTAGAAACATTATCAAATTGAAAAACTATTTTAAAAAGAACTAAAAAAAAAAGAGAGAGAGAGAGAAAGAAAAGAACTTCTGTATTGATCTGACACTAATTAGAACTGAAATTTTTATTTACTGTTTCACACACTTGATGATTGAAAGAACTTTCTGGAGCTTCTGGCTCTGGATGATGTTTCCTACCTGATCTCAAACAGCAGCCATACACTCCTGGCTCTTATAACAAGCATATTTCTGTCCAAACAGGGAGGGGTCACAGCACAGTAGGTGGTATGTGTGTTATAGGAGTTAGCTATAAGTGTACTGTGTTAAAAACTCTTAATTAATCTGCCATTTTATGAGCAGAAAACCCCTGATTCATTATTGAGAGTCTGCTAGTTCTGAAATCCTGGAGCAAACATCATCTCATCTCCATTTCAACTCACAATAAAGCTGAGACTTGATTCTCCCCGGCCATGTGAGTCATACTCATGCCACTGTGAGTCACAGAGAAGTGATGGAGAAAGCTTCCCAAGAGACCAAACTTGTGGAGATATAACCAAGCCTTGATTTGGACTCAAATTAGGGGAAACTTTTATTTAATACCTACTCTGTGATAAACTTTTTCACAAATATTTTAATAGACTCTGCAATAAGTACTTGCATAAATATTATCTTTACACTCCAACAACAAATGAATCTCAGTTCAGTGCCCATAGCACAGTGGTTATGGTGCCAGCTACATGCACCCAGGCTGGTGGGTTTGAACCTGGTCCGGGCCGGCTAAAGAACAATGACAACTACAACAAGAAAATAGCTGGGTGTTGTGCCAGGTGCCTATAGTCTCAGCTACTTGGGAAGCTGAGGCAAGAGAATAGCTTAAGCCCAAGAGTTTGAGGTTGCTATGAGCTGTGACGCCGCAGCACTCAACCAAGAGTGACATGATGAAACTCTGTCTCAAAAAAAAAAACAAAAACAAAAAACAAATGAATCTTCATTTATGTTTGTTAAGTTCATAGAGACTTAACATTAAAACCAAATGGACTAATATTTCAGAAAATGTAGAATATTTGGAAAATTCACAGCAATTCCCGTTTGTAACTATAGTAATTATTTTAAAGGCAGAATGCTTTCAAAAGGTGGGCAGTTAAAGGTGGAGTTTTCTTTGGGTCTCTTTATTATCTAGTTCAGAGCTGGCAACCTTTCTGTAAAGGACCAAATATTTGCAGGTCAGATAGTCTCTGTCACAACTACCCAACTCAGCAATAATGCAGAAAGAAATAGGCCTGACCATGCTCCAATAAAGCTTTACTTACAAAAAATAGGCAATGAATAGTCCAAATTTCTCTCATGGGCTATATTTTGCAGACCTCTGTGTAGTTAATTTGATCTGAAATTTTAAAAATAATTGTTAAGAACATTAGATAATACCTATATTTAATGGATAATTTAAGTGGTTTTTCAAAGAAAAATTTTACTACTTATACTTGTAATGATCGCTTCTCGGCCTTTTGGCTAAGATCAAGTGCAGTTGTAATGGACTGAATGTTTTAAGTCTCCCCCAAATACGTATGTTGAAATCCTGTCTCCCCATGGAAGGGTACAGATGCTAGGAAACGGGAGGTGTGGGTCTTTGGAAGGTGATTTAGTCGTGAAGGCAAAGCCTTGATGAATGGGATTTGGATTATTTTGAATCTTTTGAACATAGTTAAGTTGTCCAAAAATGTTTCACTGAATTACATTGATGTTAGAAGGCACTAGATAGTATTAAAAAAAAAAAAAAGAGCAGAAAGATAGGTAGTGATTATGTTTGTAAAGCAAAGGCTTAGGAAGGACCACACCTTTGGACCACTGTTCTAAGCAACATGACTTTCCCAAATTGTGTGAACTCAGACTTCTTTCTTACGTGGGAAATTGCTATGCTTAAAGAGTCTTATCATGTGAACTAATAATCACAGTTCATGAAAAACCAGTTCTGGTATTTTATTTCTTAATGTTTGCATATCATTAATTGGGTAAAGCATATATTTCTGTCTACTGCTATGTTTTGTTTCCTTTTCTGTTTTGTTTTGTTAATTAGTAATGAGATTAGAGGATATGACTGTGCTGTCTCGTCAACTAATAAACAGTAAGATAATGGTAAAGTCTGTGATTTTTTCTATTGATCTGAGTAAAACTTAAGCAATGTAAATACCCTTTCAAAGCCAGTAAATATCAAATAAGAAAATACTTAATGGTGATAGGAACTTAACCATTCTTGTAAATTAAATAATAGGAAAATTTGAAAAAGATTCTTCTTTTAAAAATTGCAGACACATGTGGTGTTTTTGTTAATTTTTGTGCTCAGAACAACTAGACCCATATTAAAACAATGATAATGATAAAAGCAATAGTTATAATGCTGTATTCCCTCTGTTGTCAATATTGCTTTTACTTTGTAGATATTTACTTGAAAGCTAACTGTTCCTATGATGATAAACAGTAAAGGACAAAACTGAAACCTTGCTTGGCTATTTCAATTATATTTTTACATGTTAAAGAACCATTGACTAGCAATTGAATGCACATAAAATTATTGCCTAGCTTATTGGTCTTAGCATGGGGTCTTAACAACAGGTAAATACTTTCCATTCAAGAAAAATGTGAAGATTTCTTACAAAACTAAAGCTAGGGTAAAGAATTACTGTTGTAACTATTAGCTTTCATGAATGTATCCGTCAAGATGGCAGATGCTTAAGTTTTTTACACTTGTTAACTTTGAAGAAAACAGTTTATAACACCTATATGAAGCAATTTATGTGCTAAATGATTCATGCATATCTTTCACAAACATTGTAGACTGCTAGATTCAAAGGAAAGGACTATCAAAATGTTATGTGGTAGATTAAAATTTTGGGTTAATTTGGTGTGCTACATGTAATTTCTATATTCCTAGAAACACATGAGTAGTTTATGGTATAACATCTTGCTGGGTAACTATATATAGCCTCTTTATGTGGTCGCTGTCATAATGTAAATGTAAATATATGTGATGGTTTCTAAAGTTAAAGGCATTGGTGGCTGGCATCTTGGCCGGGTATTAAAATTGTGAGGGTATCTATGGAAATCTTCTTTTCACACACTGCACTATCCTCACTCTACATGGGATTTATATTCTTTTTTAGTTTTTCTTGGTGCTGTCACTTGTACTGTTAAAATGTCACTTTCCGAAGTGCAGGCCTAGTCAGAGAATACCTTCCAGAAATGACATTTCAAAAGTGCTAATATACTAGCATTTAGTTTGATTTTTTTTTTCTTTTTTAAAAGCAGAACATCAGGCTGGGGGTGATGGCTTATACCTGTAATCCCAGCATTCTGGAAGGCTGATGCAGGAAGATCCTTTGAGCTCAGGAGTTTGAGATCAGCCTGAGCAAGGATGAGACTCTGACTCTACTAAAAATAGAAAAAATAGCCAAGCATTCTTGTAGGCACCTGCAGTCCCAGCTACTGGGGAGGCTAAAGTAGGAGAATCTCTGGAGTCCAGGTGTTTGAGCTTGTGCTGAGCCGTGATGATAGCCCAGTGCTCTACCCTGGAGCAACAGAGTGAAACTCGGTCTCCAAAAACAAATAAAAACAAATAAAAGCAGAATGTCTAGGCATGATGTTCTCTAAATCTATAATTGTAAAGGAAAAGATATTGCAAAAAGTTAAGGGCAATCTCACTTCCCTTATTGAGAAAGGAAGTTCTCTTTTCCCACGTATTCAGATATTGGTCCTCTGGAGCCAGGAAAATTAAGTGATCAATGAATGAGGAAGGGAGAGGTGGACACGTGGTGTACAGCGTGCTTCAGGTTTAGATGCTATCCCATTACTGAAAACAAAACTTCAAACTTCACTCCACCTCATTATGATTAGGTTTCATTTTTAAACATAATAGATATGACACTTGTTAGAATATTTTCTCTATAATACTCATATAATATTACAGATGCTGGTAAAGTATGCCTGGTTCTGTGGGCTCACCTAACATGGTGCACAAGCAACCCCAGTATGCCCCAACCCTTAGGAATTTAACACTGTGGTATGGAAAGGATTCAGATCATCAAGGATTTGAAGGGGAAAATTTATATATTATGTCCCCTTCCTCTGACAGAACAGATATAATGCCAGTATATCTAAAATCCCTGGATCACTACGCCATCAGAAATGAACTGTCCCAAGCAAAATCAAACTCATGGGGGCAGACACAGGACATCATGGAACAGCAGCTATTGAGAAATATAAAAATATCCCCGATCCCTTTCAACCAGGTGTAGAAATCAAACATTATGTTTTCAACAATCTTTTTTTATTAATTTTTCATTAGCAGATCCAATTCAAAGTTCTCAGCCAGAGCCACTAAATTCATACAAATAAAGGTCTTTGGACTAGAAGGAATCTGGAAGGTGAAAGGGAATCAACAGCATCAGCCATGTAGCACATGGCAGTGCTAAAATGCTAAAGCAGTGATAGATATTTAAATTTAGCTCACTCAGAAAGTGATGAAAATATAAAGCAGATAAAAGCCTCTCTTACTAGAAATACGAAGGAAAATATGAGATAAACTGGTCCTAATAGGGAAAGATGCTAGAAGAAGTCTGGTGCAGCAACACTTAGAGTTCAGAATGGCCCAGGTTTTGTAGTACGTTTAGGATGAATATATTTAAAGTGCTGAGGGAATAGGGAACAAGGATAGATTGGAGCCATCGCAGGGAATATGAATAAAGATGTTACAAAGGATATTTATGGAGGTTGTTGCAAAAAATACATTGCAATGGAATGCCTCATAGATATTTTTCCAAATGTAGAAGTCAAGCTAAGTAAAACAAGCAAACAAACAAACAAATGGCAACCACAAAACTAACAGATAGCTGAAGGAGTAAGAGCAGGTCATGCTGGATTACTGTTGCCTAGGAAAATTAATATTTTCTAACTATTTCCCAGTCTGCAGAGTCTTTATTAATTAATTAATTTATTTATTTTTGAGACAGAGTCACAAGTTGTCACCCTAGATAGAGTACTGTGGTGTCACAGCTCACAGCAACCTCCAACTCTTGGGCTTAAGTGATTCTCTTCCCTCAGCCTCCCAAGTAGCTGTGACTACAGGTGCCCACCACAATGCCTGGCTATTTTTTGGGTTGTAGTAGTCATTGTTGTTTGACAGGCCAGGGCTGAATTTGAGCCCACCAGCTCCAGTGTATGTGGCTAGTGTCCTAACCTCTTGAGCTACAGGCACCAAGCCTCTGCAGAGCCTTTAATCTGTTTTTGTTATATTAACCTCCAAAGCAAAAAGCAAAACACTAGCAGCAACTACAAAAAGACGAATATCCTTAAAAAGGTTTTTTTATAATAATGGAATTTTGGTATGTTCTCCCAAATGTGGTGATTTCAATTCAGATGGCACTTCTTGCCACTACAAATAATTATTACTTCAGTGATTGTACTATGTGTGCACTAAGGCTCTAAGAAAGTGCTAAAATGCTAAAGTATTGTTAAGGTATTTTCTTAGTTTTTCTATTCTTACTTCATTACTATTAAGGGCTAAGGAAAGCAAATGGTTCCTTAACAAATGAAACTTACAAGGGTTTATTTGTTTATTTATTTATTTATTTATTTATCTATAAGTGAGGTTGACAAAATTTTAACTCCTCTAATTTCACCTCCTGGAGAAAGTGCTTAAATGAGCTAAAAATAGTGGTAAGGCAAAAAAAAAAATCAATAAAAGTAGAATATCTTGATAATCATGAACAGTGAAAATGACCCTATTGGTCAACTCCGGGCTACTTTTTTTCTCAGTTTAATTAAACCAAAATCATTCTTTTGAAACGTATTTTCTTTTTTCAGGAAACTTCTAAAATATTTAATTCATTTCCAAATTGAGAATCTTACAGCACAGCTGTTCATATTACCTTTATTTTTTTTTTTTGAAAGTATAAAGTTACTTTCTTTGCACTTACATTTGTGCCAAATGGAAATAGAATTGAATTAAAAACAGTTTACTTCCCAAATTTTTTGGCTTCATATTACATTTCTAATTAAAATCTCAGTATGTTATTTGTATAAACATGACCTAGATTTCAGTGTGCTCATTAATTTTATAATGAAGAACATACTTTTAGTGTCTATCTCAGAATAGTTTCTTACTTCATTTAATATCAGAGTAAAAAAAAAATTAAAAAGAACAAACACATTCAGAAGATTTGCCATTTGTAAAGCTGAAATTCGAAGCAGACAGCACAGATCCAGAATGGCGTCGGGATGGGGCAATGAAGACCTGCGGCATTTGTGAACTCTTCATTTCTGACTCTGCCGGGAGTGGGATGTACAAGAGTAAACAGTGTAATCCAGGGGGCTTCAGAGAGAGAGATGTGTACCTCCCATATTTTCATTTATGAATAATGACGTATTATTCATCTATGTATTGAATAATGACCGAGAGACAAAGCAATGTTAGGAAGAAAGGGGAGATTGCTAATGGCAAATCGTGATTCTATAGCACAGAGTAAAACAGTGCACTGGAGGGTGAAGGGTAACACTGAGTCTTTTGAAAGGAGATGTAAATATGAAGTTGCAAGATCAGGGTTATTACCTGAAGAAAGCTTCTGCTTATGGCAGTAATTGAGTTAAGCAGAAACATGAGACACTGTGTCTTTAATCTTAACAGTGTCCCGACAATAGAGAGAGGATTAGACAGAGTCTAGAGCAGTGATACTGCAGTATTCCTCTTTCCCTGGCTTCGGGACAACTTGGCAGGGGTCCTGCATCTGGTGTTATAATCTAGCTATGTTCAGAAAAAACGATAACTAGACACAATAAACAGTAAAAATAGCTGAAGGAACTAAAGATGCATGATAATTACTACATTCACTACCTGGTGCAGCTAAACCTTTATTCCTCTTTCTTCTTGAAAAAACATACCTAGGCTATACATAGCATTATTTCTTTCTTTCTTTCTTTTTTTTTTTTTTTTTAAGACAGAGCCTCAAGCTGCCCCCCTAGGTAGAGTGCTGTGGCATCACAGCTCACAGCAACCTCCAGCTCCTGGGCTCAAGCGAGTCTCCTGCCTCTGCCTCCCAAGTAGCTAGGATCACAGGTGCCTGCCACAACGCCCGGCTATTTTTTGGTTACGGCCGTCATTGTTGTTTACAGGGCCCAGGCTGGATTTGAAACCGCCACCTTAAGTGTATGTGGCTGGCGCCTTAGCCACTTGAGCCACAGGTGCTGAGCCAGCATTATTTCTCCATATAATTGTTTTTTTATATGCTTTTGTGTTTTAGAGTCAATGCATGTTACATCTGACTCTGCTGCTCTCACTCAGTGTGGAATTGACCCTGAATATTTTCAACCTTGAGTGGACTATGTGTATAGCTAGAGTAGGTGTTTCCAGGATAAGTAGAAAGGCTTGTTCTTCTAAGGGCTTATAAGATATTAGTTTCCATGAAGCTCAAAGTATATGGGGAAGTTTTATAGGACTATGAACTCTAGAGCAAGCCTCAGCATTAGAATGGATTTACTCTTGTTTTAGTAAATGGCTCTTAATTAACTAGTGGACCCTGATAGGGATGGATGTGTCATGATACACAGCTCACCCTGTTACCTGGTCTACTGCTGCCAGGTGCCCACTTTCTCTGCATATATCCCATTGAGCTCATGGATAGTTCCTTATCACCACTTGAATGAATGTTAGGAAACAAGGTGCAAGCTGGTTAATGCATAGCATGGTGCGCAGGGCAGACACTGGCTACCTGTGTGGCTGACACATTACAGGGGTACTCAGAAATGTCAAAGAGAAAATAAAGATGTTAAAAAGTCTCATGTGTTAACTTTAAGCCATGTATTTTGTTTTTTACTTCACTGGTAAGAAAGTCAAAATGTTGAAATCCAGGGCAATTTGTGGAGGGAGGTTAAATGGTCACGGGTATTGTAGAAGCGCCAAGGAATTATTGATGACAAGAAGTTCTGGTAAAGATTTATATGGATGGCCCTCTCAGAATGGGCCTGGAGTATGAGAATATATTAGTTTGTGAATGTTCATCTTTAGCTCTCACCATCACAATAGCTTAGATTTTAAGGAGTTTATTTTTTAAAAGAAGTTTTAGGTTCACAGTAAAATTAAGGCGATATTACAGGGGTATCCCATAAGCCCTCTTCCCCCACTCATGTACGAACTTTCCTTCCATCAACATCCTTTCCCAAAGGAGCACAGTTCTTAGATCTGATGAACATCGTCATCCCCCAAACTCCACAGTTCACAACAGAGTTTACTCTTGATGCTGCACATCCTGTGGGTTTGGTTCTATATACAGTGATGTGCACTCAACATCCTAGGATCTTCTTTAGTATTTGCATTGCTCTAAAATTCCTCTGTAGTCCACATATTCATTTTTCCTTCCTGTCGTAACCTCTGATCTTTTGGCTGTCTCCATAGTTTTGACTTTTCTGCAGGAGGCCCCTGCTGGGCCCAGAAGGAGTGTCCTCCCTGGCCCCCAGCTTCTCTCCTTCATAGGAGAGGTGTGCCTAGGGCTGGAGAGTAAGGCCCAAGATACTGCTAGGGACTGCTCTCCAGTCAGAACAGATAGTGAATGGACCCTTATGTTGACCTAGGCCCATTGGGCCCATTGTTGGGTAATTAAAATTACAAATTCCTACCCTTATGGGGTCTTCAGGAAGGTTCATGGGGAAGACATCTACATGTTGGGAAGTTTATTATATAAGAGCGACCTGTCGGTTATCCCAAAGATAGGAGGCAACAGCCAGTCCTGCCAGGGAAAAGGCAGGACAAACTAGATAGGTCAGTTAGCCTTTCAAAGACGGTGCGCACTCAGACTTTGGTTTCTTCTCCATTCCTGGAGACGGGCCTGTCTCACTCCTACAGACATGTTTTCCTTACACAGTGTGTGTGTGTGATTTTGTTCTACCATAAATATACCTTGATGGCGATGGTTTTGTGTATTGTGATCACTCCATCATCGGCTCAGTACCAGAGCTCATCATTGGCCCCAGGAGCCAAGAACCAGGGAATATCCTACTCCAGAGAGATGAGCTTGGCCATGCCCTAGTGTAGGGCACTGCCCAACAGGATTACTTAAAATATATGGGAAGATTGCAGGGGGTGTATGCAAACAATGCATCATTTTGAGTCAGGGACTTTGAGCACCTGCAGATTTTAGTGTCTGAAGGAAGACAGAGAACCTGTTTCAAAGAGATACTGACAGACAGTGTATGTGGGTCACCATGAAAGGTTTGACATACACAAAACTCAAGAAACTTAAAAATCTCTGCAGATTGAAACAAACGAAGCCCTCACAGTAACACTGTTAAGAAATTGAAACAAGTCAGCCTGAAAGGGTGCTATTGACTCTGTTTGCTGGAGGGAGGAGGAGGAGGGGAAGGGAGATTGGTGAATGGGTGGAGGGAGGGTGATGGGAGGGATCACCTCTATGGTTTTTCTTACAAGGGTACAAGTGAATCTTTCTAAAAGTGGAGTATAAATGTCTTAACACAGTAACTAAGAAAATTGACATAAAGTCCAGTTAACCAGTTTGATGAAAATATTTCAAATTGTATATGAAAGCACTACTCTGTACCCCATGATTGCATTAATGCTGTCATTTAATTAAAAAAGGAAAGAAAGAAAGAAAGAAAAGTGAAATAATGGGCCTTAACTCAGTCTGTCTCAAAACTTTCAGAGTGAATCGCTCATCTATCTTTCTAACCTCTCATCAAGATGCGGCCTTTTTTTGAGAAAGACTCTTTTCTTAGGAAATTATCTAATGAGATATTGGAATCAATTTCTTAGCATATACAAAACAAAAGTTGTTTTTTTGTTCATTTACTGGAGACGTGTAAACTTTTATTTTCCCACTGTTTTGACAAAGAAAGATGAGCACATCTATTATATACCCAAATGAAAAATATGGTAAAATAAAGAAAGACTCAAAAGTATAATTTTTTTGTAAAATAAAATGCTCATTTTGTGAAGGAAAAGAAAGTCTATAGAGGGGCAGCCCAGAGAGAATACTGTAAATAGGTTGTTATTCAGAAACAAAGGCTGTTGAAGGAACACATTTTCTGAATGGCAATTGAAGCTTTACAGGATATATGTAAACTGTTTCTCTCCGAAAGGAATATCTGATAAAAGAATAAGTCTTATTAGTCATGAAGCAGAAGACATAATGTAATCCCAAAGTCTTGAATTTTAAATAATATATTTTCAATGGACTTGTTCAAACAATGGCTCAGAAAGTAATAGAGTTCTCTTAAATACAGATGTTATAAAAATCATTCTATGAAAAGACAGTGTTTTTTTGGAGGAGCAGAGTTTTCCTTTCACTTTCTTTCAGTTCCTAGTTTACATTGCAAACTCTGAGATCTTGCAAGTTGAAGGGAATTCATATGCAAATACCACAGGTCTTTGCAACCAGAATTAAAAAAAAAAAAAAAGTGCATTCGAAGGCTTTCTTTTTTATTCAGTCAAAATCATCATGTGTATTTCTTTTTCTGTATAATTAATAGAGTAACTTATAGATTTCCATTTTATGTACTATCTTGAAATCTCCTTTTTTTTACTTCTTCAGCTGCCTATGGTCTGTAGAGAAAAACCAAAAACCTATTCAGAAGCGAAGAAGAAACTGAAATGGTAACCAACTCACATGTTTTTATTTCAGTATTTTTCCCTACGATGAACAACGTTAATTATTTTCCATCTAGAGCCAAATTCCCACCTCAGTAATTGGAACTTCCTCATTAATTTGAAGGCCGTTATGTGATCATGTCTATTATTATTGTCCTTTGGTGTTGGAGAAGGATGACATCCCAGAGATAGAGTTTAAATGGCCTTTACTGAAGTCTGCTGCTCATAGGATCACTGTCAACAGACTTACAAACACACACACACAGAGATTATGATCTTAAATTTAGGGAGAAATGACACTTCCCCTAATGTGAACCAATGAAGATCGGCGCTGTCATCTGTAAAGCGTCTGTTGCCACTGATTTCAGAATGCTGATGAAAATCTAAATTTTCTCTTTCTGTCTGTAGCTGCAGCCTGGAATCAAAAGGAAACTAACTCAGCATTTCAGTGATTGCCTGTGGAACCTGGGTCTCTATAATGCCTCTAAATTTTCTGAAGGCGCCTGAAGACATTGAAAGTAAAACCATTCAAATGGATACTGTAAACCCCAGAGGTGGAGGATGAGTTTTCACTACTCTTGGCTTTACCTGAAAGCTGGACCGTCTGCTAAACAACGTGAATGAGGTGTATATGGACCAATTTAAAATCAAGAGGCATTGTTCAAGGTTTTCATTAAAGCATAACCTCATCATCATCATCATAATAAAATACTCCATGGAAGTCCACTCTGTATCCGACACACTTTCCTTGGCCTTTATCTGACGAGATGTCGACAGAGAATTTGAATGAGAAATGACACCTAAGACTTTGTGTCAGTAACACAGGAGCTTTTGCAGAATGCTAGTAGGTGATGAACACCTTCACAAAAATTAGTTTATTGGATGTATCAACTTACTAACTTCCACTTTCAGGTCGCCCAAAAGCTCAGTAATGGGGTGGTTCCTAATTGTCCTTCTCAAGGTGAAGAGGCTCCTCATAGGTGGCATGATTATTGTGAGCTGCCAGTCAGCTCCCAACCCTACAGCAGTGGCTGTTCCGCTGAAAGGCTCTCAGCTACCGCATAGGATGGTGGTCCCCCTTCCATCTATACGGTCCCAGGGAAATGAGTCCAAGGAGACGATCCAAGAGAACCGGCCAGTGTGGTACCTGTGTTTTACAGGTACCAAACGTAATCTCAAGAACGGTTTCATATAAAATCTTTAAGATCCTTCTGTGACACTGTGTTTGTAACACCTGGAATGATGAACTCCCTTCCAGCAGAAAGTGGATCCAGTGGATGCTTCCTCATACTTTCCCAGTGGTTTTGCCCCTTGTTGCATTTGTCCTTGAACGTATCAATAACATAAAAAAAAATTGAAACATATCAATAACATAAAAAAAAAAGAAAGATTGCATGCATGGTAAACTTGCTCTGAACAAACAATAATCTATATTCTTTTCAAATATTAGTAGAGTAAGTTTTCTGGGTGTTATGCATGTTTCTAAAAATACTTGCTAACATTGGCTCCATTCTGTCTAAATTATCACGTAGGATTCATTAATATAACAAAAAAGAAATCACTTCAGAGGAGGCCGTGAAGATGATATTACCCCAGAGCTGTGATGAATATTTGTATCGACGTCTTTATGGGAAGACATGTTTCATTTCTCTTGGGTAAATACCTAAGAGTAGACTTACTGAGCCATATGGTAGAGAAATGATTAAAAAACTACCCAAACTAGGCATTATCTTTGAATATTTTCCTATTTCCTTAAATAATCTTTTACGACACATTTTGGGGCATTAAAACTTTGTAGTTATTTCATAATTTATTAATCTATTCCCCAAAGCTGTTCACATCAGGGCTATTGCTTAACCTACTAAAATGTATCTGTAAAGAATGATTTAATTTGGCAGGATTTTTATATGTCATCGATTACTTCTCTAAATGTGAAATTATTAGCATTGTTGAATCAACAAGGTTATATTTTGAAGACTCTTCTTATACATGTATAATGTCAAATAGATTTTCTGGAAGATTGCAAAAAATGCCTACTCAGTGAGTAACAGAGAATACCTGTGTTAAACTTTTACACCTTTGTCAAGGTGTAAAAAGAAATCCTATATCTATTTGATAGGATTTCAGAATTAAAGCAAACCATGTACTTTCTGTAGCCAAATTTGTTACCTGTTCTTAGAATATCCTCTGTAACATACCTATTATAGTGTGTGTTTTTTCAGGTTCTGCTTAGATAAGGAATTATGTTGCTTTAGTCTATTGTTGGACTGCATTAGTTATTGAAGAGTATTTCCTGGCTCAGCACCCATAGTTCAGGGAGTAGGGCACCGACTACACATACTGAAGCTGGTGGGTTCAAGCCTGGCCCAGGCCTGCTAAACAGCGATGACAACCGCAACCAAAAAAATACCTGGGCGCTGTGGCAGGTGCCTATAGTCCCAGCTACTTTGGAGGGTGAGGCAAGAGAATCACTTAAACACAAGAGTTTGAGGTTGCTGTGAGCTGTGATGTTACAGCACTCTACCGAGGGCAACA
>CAUYQV010004917.1:0-27470 GCA_963574575.1 Galagoides demidoff
CACCTGCACCCCTCCCACATGTACCCACCTGCACTCCCTCCCATATGTACCCACCTGCACCCCCCACATGTACCCACCTGCACTCCCTCCCACAAGTACCCACCTGCACTCCCTCCCATATGTACCCACCTGCACCCCCCACATGTACCCACCTGCACTCCCTCCCACACGTACCCACCTGCACCCCTCCCACATGTACCCACCTGCACTCCCTCCCATATGTACCCACCTGCACCCCCCACATGTACCCACCTGCACTCCCTCCCACCTGCACCCCTCCCACCTATACCTCCCTGCACCCCTCCCACACATACCCACCTATACACACTCCCATCTGCACCCCGTTCATACACTCAATTTCATCTTTTCAGAAGGGCCAGGGTCAGCTGTGCAGTGTAGGAGCCGCAGAGCATCTCTGGAATGATGCCAATGACAGTTCCTTCCAGATCTCCACGCCTGGCAGCACTTTCCCACGTCCCTACCGCAGGCACCGACTCCCAGGGCACCTTTCACAGTCCCTCCTGGGATTCTCAACATTCCCCACCCTCCACTCTGATCTGTTAGTGAGAATGATGGAGAAGCAGAACCCTCGGCATTTCAAGGAACAGCCCCAAAGGGAGATGCCACCCTGCTTTGGTGGCTTTGTCATAGTGCCCCTGGTGGTGGCATAAAGACTCGGGGAGCACCTGCTGGGCTGGCAGCCCTCCCTCCGGGAGTCTGTCCCTAGACACAGGGACCTCAGGTGGACACACAGAGCTCTTCAATGGGACACTCTGAACAAACACAGCCCGGCCTGTGCAGGAGGGACCAAGACCCCAGGGAGAAATTCCTTCTCTACATTCCGCTGTCTTGATATTTCTTCCTTACATTTCTGGGGCTTTTCTCTCTTTCCTTCTTCTTTATAATCTCTGCAGTGCTGCTCTATCCACACTACCTCACTTATCTCTTGCAGCCCTGTGAGGTGGCTAAGGTGACAGCGTGATCCCTCCCAGGGCAGCCATCACTAACATGAGCCGTTCTTGCCTTTTCACCATGGCCCTGGCGGTCTGCTCGGCTGCCCCTCATCAGAGGGACAATGAGTCACTCCCTACCCATCCCTCCCACACTGCATCAGGCGGGCCCCGGGAGCACTGGATGGTTCAAGGGAGCTGTGTCACCCTGCACCTCCCAAATGTCAAGGTGCTGAAGTCCGCAGGCTCCTTCCCAGGCTGTAAGAAGCTCCCTTTCCTTCTGCACAGCTCTATCCCCTCAGCCCCACCCACTCCTCCATATCCAGCTCAGGCCACAGGATGGGGCGGGACGTCCACCAACCATCTAGGGCCACCCCGGAACTGGAGATCACCATCCTCTTATGATAAAATCATCATTCTTCTTTTCCATGGTTTGGGGTCAATCTCTGGCTGAGAATAAACAGAGCAACTTCTACCCTCTCTGGAAAAGCTAAGCAAAGAGCAGGCACTGGAGAAGAACAGAACTTTCCAGAAGGAAGAGAGAGGAAAAGGGAATGGAAGGATGCCTGACGCAAAGGAATGAAGGAGGGGGTGGGGCAGGAGGCAGGAAAGCAACCTTGCCACATGCCTCTATTAAACCAAAAAGGCTTCAGAAAACAGTGTGGGCATCTCCTTCAAGAACTAAAATGCAGGTGGTGTTCAGTGCGGTCTGCTGTCCTGGGCAGGAGGAGCACAAGTGCTGGTGGCTAATGTCTCCAAAGCCCCTAACCCCAAGGAAACACGAGTCCTCACACAAGGACTAGGCAAGGGCACCAGCAGAGAGGCACAGCTGCCTGCAGCAAACTCAGCCCCCCACCTTGCAAAGCACAACTGGGGAAGTGTCATTCAGCGCCAAAGCACCACAGGCCCTGCAGCCCCCTAAGATCATTGCAAACAGCTTGGTGCATCTGCTCCAAGGCCCACTAGCAACCTTCACTGTGGATGTGTTTTCTGTGCCATTTCCTGCTCTCTGCTTCTTCCCACTGGGCTGTATCATTGCTACTAAGAACCCTGCCTGGGGAAGGCAATGCAGACCAACCTCAGATGCTCACCAGGCAAGCCCAGCCTTCGCAAAGCCACACACACCTTCTATCACTTTAATGCAGGAACAGGGAGCTCTGGCAACCTTTTCCCAAGGTTTGTTCAACTAGGGCCTGATGACGGAGTTCCCTGGCCCCACAGGGTGCAGTCTCTTTAATTGAGGTTTGTCAACAGCTCAGAATTCCCTGGGGAGAGGCCAAGAAAAAGGTCAGGGGATTAATTAGTGCCCCCTGCCAGTCACAGTGAAGATGAGGTCAAGCATTACCCACCAGTTGAGAAGGGAACATGAACCCCAAGAGGAACCCACACCCCCAGCCTCCGGCCCCCCACTACCACGCTCTGCCCATGGGACTTGGGACACGTGGATGCAGGGAGGGCCTGACAGGCGCCTCCCTCACCTGCCTCCTCCTCCACCCCAGCCTCTGCCTCTCACCATCCCCACTTAACCCAGACACACCAGGCAATGTTAAATAATTGATGCTGTTTTTATTACCGAGAAGTTGCCATAATAATGACACTTGTAACACAATCTTAAATTATTCCACATAATGGAAAAAAAATTAAATGTCGCCCCCGATCAGCAGCCAGAATATGGATGACGCTTACATAATAGATGACCTTCTCCTGCAGGGAGCCCGGTAGCGGGCTGCTGCCCGGGGCTGGGCTGGCTCTGGGTGATGGGCGGCCAGCCTTGAAGCAAACGGGGACACAGAGTGACATAGACACTGAGGCGGAGAAGACTGTCCTGCCTCAGGCCCTACCAGGCAGATCACTGCTGCCTCCTCACCTCAGTTTACCCATATGTTCAGAGATCGTAGTTTGCAGTCAGCGTCCCTGAAGACCAGGAGAATGATTCAAAGTACTTGGCCCCTGCTGGTTTCTGAAGTACAATCCTCCCTGCCTCGTCCAGGGCACCAGGACCCCATCTCTAACTCTGCCTCAGCCCAGCTCATCAGTGGTCTCAGTGAGGCAGGATCTAAAGCTGTGAATTATGCCATACTTGAGACTTTCCAAATCCTGGCTGAAGAAGCCTGGGCTCTCTCCTCCAGGAGGCCTGCCTGGACACACTCAGCCTTGTCTGGACCAAATGTTCCCCTTCAGTCCTCCCCTGACCTCCGACACGTGCTTCTCACAAACATTTACAAACTGCAGAGTAACTTCAGTTCAGCCTAAAAACCATGACACTCTTAGAACAGGAACTGCGTCTTGCAGCTCACCTGGCAGGGTGCAGCACAGGGCCAGTGCCCAGTAATTCAGTTAACTCACCTGAATGAGCTATGCTACAGCTAGAGGCGCCAAAGCGAGAGGAAAAGGTCACTAAGACGGATAGCAAAGATCCCGTAGCCACAAAGTGGTTAGGCCCCGAGAAAGGAGAGAAGGATTAGTGCAGAGAAGGAAAGAAAAGGTCTAAAGATATTCTAGCTAATGCCAAACACTTGACTTTCTACCTGCCTTTGGCCTCTATCCTCTTGATTTTCTAAGATCATCAGTGTCAGCCCTGAGACCCATAAGGATGGGCAGACTCCTATCCCACAACTCTCTGCCCAAGTGCCCCAGCTCCAGAAAGACTGAGACAAGGGAAGCCTAGCCTACTTCCCTTTAAGTAGGAAGGCACTCAACCTCTCCACCCTGACGCTCACTGTCCTCCAAGGCCACATCTTCCATCATCCTCCCCATCTCCTTCATGGCCTTAATCTGAAGTGTCACAACACTGGAAGTCAATTACAGACCTCCATTCCAAGTACACCGTTACTGAAACTACCTTCTGAGGGATAAAACTTTCTCCTATTTCTGATGCCAAATTACCATTCATAATCAAGCCTATTTAATCGCATAAAACAGATTTTAAAGCAGCACACAGCTCGGCAGAGATAAAGTGCTGTGAGAATCCGCTGATTGCCATGCCAGGTAAGCAGCCTACACTCCAAAGAGGAAGGAGGCTTGGCAGAGTTTCCCAAACCATTTTGCTTTCTCTTCTACTTCATTATAATTTCCCTTCAAACAATAATGGAAATTAAAAGCATGCACATCCCTAAGCATAATGACGTTATTTGCTTTCTGGTCCTCAGTCTGCTCGTGATCTACCCCTAGGTCCAGTCCTAGGCGCCATTAAAATACAGCCATGGAATCCACTCTGAGCCACACTGGCTCCTCCACAGTCTGAGAACCTCCAGCTCGTCTTTCTCAGGCAACCTTTTCAGACCTATGTCATCCCTTTGGAGGGTATTAGATCCCTTCTGAAATCCACTAAATGCCAGGATTTGTATCCCTATCAAAATGCATGTGTATTCAGCACCTATTGCTGGATAACAAAACACCCCCAAATTGAGTGGCTTGAAACAACAACCAGCTGTTATTGTTCACGGTCCACTGGACACTGCTCCTGACCTGCTTGGGCTCACTTGTGCATCTGCGGTCAGCTGGCAGTTCATCCAAGGGTTGGATGGTCTGAGATGGCACATGCACCCGGCAGCCAGGAGTCAGCTGGCTGCTGGCTGGGAAACACTGCTTCTTCTCCATGGGGTTTCTCGTCCTCCAGCAGGCTAGGCTGAGCTCACTTACACAGTAAACTCAGTGTCCAATGACAAGTATTTTTCAAGTCTCTGCTTGGGCCACATTTGATACTGTCCCCCTGAGCAAAGCAAGTCAGTGACCATCCAGATAGAAGGAGCAGACACATGAGCAGTACCTCTTGTTGGGAGGATCTACAATGTCACGTTGCGGGGTACCGATGCCGACAGGGGAAGCATCTGTGGCCCTCGGCGATCTATAGCAGCACATAGGCACAGACACCCACAATGCTGTGTGTGATATGAGAAAGTCCCATGAACTCCCGGCAGCTCTCCACAGATCCAGCTACAAACAACTGCTTCAACACAGTCCCCCTCATTTACCTAAAGCAGGGCTTCTCCAACGGGGACACAAGGACACCTTCCCAGAGGTCTGAAAATTTCATACAATTTTATTTTGTATTTTCACTTAAATGATAATCTAAAGAGAAAATAATAGGAAGCATCTGGATCACGAGGGTAACCCCCTTTTACACCCCAATCCTCCTGCCGGAATGCCGTGTCTTTGTTTGCGTCTGGGTTTGCGCTGGAGCTGGTACCCAGCAGGCTCCTTTAATGGTTTAGGGCTAACAGGAGAGGCAACAGACACATGGTAAGTGTGAGCCAACCGCAGGCCAGGATATTGCAGGGAGCCCCATACGGAAGACAGAGGTTTCCAAACAGCTCTAGAACATAGCTGGGAGAGCTGACTCCATCGGGCAGCTTTCAGGGGATGAGCTGTGAGAACCAAACGGAGCTGGTACCCGTGGCACGTTGCAACTGGTTGTTATTTTTAGCAAACTATCACCTACCACATGAAGAAATATTGTTAGTTTTGGTTTCATCGATTTTGTTGGTTTGCTTTATACTAACAAGTGTTTGGCTTTCTGACCACTGAAGAGCCAACCCCCTAACACCTGATTTAGACCTCATTTTCTACTTGTGTGTATTCACACAGAGAGCACGTATATAACAGTACAGCAAAAATAGCGAGAACCGGCTTGGCGCCTGTGGCTCAAGTGGCTAAGGCGCTAGCCACATACACCTAAGGTGGTGGGTTCAAATCCAGCCCAGGCCCGCCGGACAACAATGACGGCTGCAACCAAAAAATAGCCGGGCATTGTAGCAGGCGCCTGTGGTCCCAGCTACTTGGGAGGCAGAGGCAGGAGACTCGCTTGAGCCCAGGAGTTGGAGGTTGCTATGAGCTATGGTGACACAGCACTCTACCCAAGGTGACAGCTTGAGGCTCTGTCTCAAAAAAAAAAAAGCGAGCACCAACCTGGGGCAAGTGTGGGTTTTCTTTCCTTTGAAACAAATGCATGTATTAGTCCAACAGGAAAGGCAGCAGCCTAGAGCTGAAAACAACAGCCTTCCCTTCCCCTCTGCCTCCTCCCTGTCAACTGCTGCTCAGCAGACAGACATCTCCGTCTTCAAATTGCGTACTAAGCCTGAGAACCTAACAGTCCACGGTGACCTAATAATTGTCCTTCTTTGCTCAAATATGTTGGAAACTGCATTAAGTAACAGGCTGACCAAGACTCCATGTGAATCTCTGCGCATGGACAAAAATCTCCCCAACTCCTCATTCTGTCCTAAACTACAATTTCCCAGAGTTCCCTGTTTCATCAGCTGCTCCCAGGGATAAGATTCCAAGGCAAATGTGTCCAGTAAAGTCCACTCCCAAGCAGATAACGGCTCTGAGAAATTCCATAGCAAAGAACATGGTTTCGTTTAATCCTGAGTTTCCTATACGTATTAGGCCACATATAAAACCTATTAATATTCAGCAGATGAATTCTTAGGGAACAGTGTGCAAAGCGATCCTATTATGTGTCCAACGCTCAGAACACTCAACAAAGCATTGTCTTCATAGTGGAACAAGGTCATATTTTATCCAGGAAAAAAAAAAAGCAGTAGAGCCTTTGGACCCCTTGGCTCTATCTATCTATCACTTTCACAAATATATGTCCCTGTTTATCATCCTTAAAAGTGGTTCAGAAGAATGTTTTATATATAGATAGAGAGCAAGGTACCCCTGGGAGTCACAGCAACTAGAGATTATAAAAACCATTTTATTCTATAAAACCCAGCCCTTCCCTTTTCTATACCACAAATTCTAAAAATAAAACTAAATAAACCAGCCTTCTATTACCAATGCTGGGGAAGAGATCCTCAACAATCTTTATAGCTTTGACAATCGTCAATAATTTTTTCTTGATTCTGAGAAAAAGAGAGAGAAAAAGGGAATGTAAACAAAAGAGCAGCCCTCAGGCAGGCCCAAGCTACACCGTGGATCGACTCCTCCAACGGCCTGCTGCCGTCAGCTCCTGGTGAGGAATCCCAGCATTAGAACAGGGCGGCCACAGATCCGGGGTGGGCCACAGCAGAGAAGATGAATAGGGATGGAAAGCAAGAAATAATGTTGACCTCAACATTATAGAAAACAACTCTCTCTGCACAGACCCTCGGGTCTATAATGAACTCTCTTCATCTCTTATGTGACTTCTCTGATATTATCACACTTGAGCATCAATATCTTCTATTGATGGAAACACAAAGGCACCATCACATGGGCTGAGCCACGTCCCTCCCTACCAAAATTCATATGTTAAAGTCCTAACTCCCAGAACCTCAGAACGTACCCCGATTTGTATTTGGAGATTGGGTCTTTAAAGAACCAGTTACATTAAAATGAGATTGCTAGGGGGTCCTGATCCAACATGACCGGAGTCCTCATAAGAAGAGGATGGACACAGACACACGCAGAGGGAAGATGACGGGGAGACGCAGCCAGAGATACCCTCCGTGCCCTCTGAAATAGGAGCGTGTTCCACTGTAAGGCACCCACCCACTCACACCTTGATTCAGATTTCCAGCCTCCAGAACTCTAAAAAAATAAAATCTCTGCTGCTTTAGCCACCCAAACAACCTGACAGCCATAACAAACCAACGTAGCTGCCGTTTTACGCATTCTGAAACTAAGTCATAGACGCTAAGGAGTCACTGGACAGCACAGTACTCATCAGAGGCACAAACAGAATCTGAACCCAGAACTTCTGGTTTCAAACCCCACCGCTCCTCTGGCACCAGGCCACCTGGGTGGTCAACGAGCAATGCACAGACATGGAGACAACATAAGTGTCAAGAAGTAAGGCCATCAATGCAGACCCAAGGACACGTGTGCATACATGTACACAGCAGGCACCAAGCTGTGTGCAGAGAGAGTGGGCAATCAGTGCTCCTGTCCACCAAGAAGAACCCCAGCAAGTGGAACCACAGACCTCAACCTCTTCTCAGCCTGCATGTGACTACCCACAAAGCCCCCAGGCCACTGGCGCACAGAGGTGGAAGTTAATGTAAGATTCCATGGGGCGAGGGCCCTGCCTGAATATCAGACCTCCAGGCTGCAAGAGAGGAACCAGCAGATGTTATGATTGTCGTGAAAGATGGCCTAAAGTGAAAAATGGGACGATGGAGAGAGTTCGGTGCTCAGAAGGGACAGATGCCCACTGGAGGCACTAAACCATCAGATACTCACCAAGAAAATCAGCATTGAGGGACTCAAAGACAAGCATTAACTTACAAGAGACCAAGAGAGAAAATTAGCTTTAAAAAAAAAATTAAGAAGTCAAGAGGGCTTCTGTGTTCGTCTCCTAAACTACTTCAGGCAAAGCACAGGGTTACCAGCGTGGGATGGGGAGCCAGATGCTGGTGGGGCGCTGCGAGGCAAGCAAGCCCACCCCGACTCCCACCCAGGCTCACTGCCATGGTCTCCCTGAACCCCTCAGCCTTGGCCCCTCCTCCAAGCTTCTCAGCAGCCCATCCCTGGGGACCTCGACCACGGGATCTGAAACTTAAAACTGCAAACCATTTCTGAAAATAGCTTTTCTGCCTCCCGATAATCGCCACCTCCCAGGCTAAGACAGCTTCCTAAAAGGAAATGTTTACCAGGGTACTCAGCCCAAACCAAGCCTGCTAGAAAAAGTGGACTCAGTGAAACAATCAGTGACTCCAAGGAGGGTGGGTCAGGGAGGGGGAAAGGCTTCTGGTGAGAGTGGAAATCCCTGTGTGTTTTTTATGCTAAGGAAATAGCATGCAAATGGCACGTGAACCGCTTCAAAAGAAAAGCTGCGGCTTTGAAGAATGCGTTTGATTTTTTTCCCAACCATTTGATGGTTTTTTTTTCCTTTTTAAATGTGGCTTTATCCACAGCATTGCTCTGCTTGGAGCAGAATTAATTATTAAACTTCTCTGGGCTTGACGAGGACTTGGCAGCTCAGAAAGTACTGAAGCAGCTTGCTTCTGAAGAAATGTTTTTCTGCTTCCTGCCATGGGTATGTGGGGATTGACATCTTCCCCTTCTCTCTTTTTTCTAAAAGCCTAAATTCCACAGCAGATAACCAAATTGAGACATGGGGCATGCCTATATAAGGTTTCTATTGCTGCATGGCAAATTACCACACATCCAGGGCTTCAAACAACACTCCTGTCTCCTCTCTGTTTCCATGGAGCCAGAGTCCAGGTTTAAGCTGGGTCCTCTGCTCAGAGTCTCACAGGCTGAAATCCAGATTGTGCCTGGGGCCATGGTCTCCTCTGAGGATCAGAGTCCTCTTCCAAGCACACTGGTTGTTAGAAGAACTTAGCTTCTTGTAGCTAAAGGACTGAGGTCCCCATTTTCTTGCTGGCTTCTGGCTGGTGACCACTCTCTCCTCTCAGATGTCACCCTTAGGTTCTTGCCACGTGGCCCCCTCCATGGGGGATACAAAGCATGGCCGATTGTTTCCAAAAGGCCAGCAGGAGATGCCTCTCTTAATTCTCTGACCTCAATGAGGGCTCAGTCCCTCTTTTAGGGCTTGCCTGATTACATGAGGCTTCCCCAGGACAACTTCCCTTATGATGGATTCAAAATCAACAGATTGATAACCTGAATGGTAACTTATTGGGACTGACATCCCATCATAGGGAGGGGATTCTAGGGCGCACCAGAAGGTACTTCTTGGGAGCCAGCTCAGATTTCCACCTGCCACAATGCCTATCATACAAAACTCTCCCCTCTCTAACATCTAACTCCATCACCCTGAGGATTCTAAGGTCTAAATGTTTCTTTCAGAAACTAATCCTGGAGTCGTGCTGTGAACAAAATGAGACACTCAACCGATTATTCATGGCACAAACTTAACAATCCAAGTTTCAGCCTCAGAGAATGAATTCCATTTCTTCTGTCTGATCAACACAAGAAAAGGTGGGATACTCCAGAGGCTCTGCCAGGCAGAGTCCTTGGCCCAACCATCTGCAGTGGCCTCAGGACCAAGGGACACAAAGTGGTCCTAATGACACAGGAGGTGCAATGCCCAGCAATGTTTTAGGAACCTACAAAAAGTTTTCATTTCTTTTCGAATCAAAAGAAAAAAGTAAATAACAATGAATATACAGGGTGGCCTTAAAGTCCGTGTGCAATAACTTTATGGCCACCTTGTATAATAATGAATCCAGCTGGGATCCCCATTTTCATCTTTCTACCAACACAACTATAAAATATAAGTTATAGTCTTTTTTTTATGTAGGAAGGTACCCAGGAAGGCAAAAGCTCATAGGATCCCCAAAAGCAAGGGTGGCCCTGGCAGTGGTGCCCCTGGAAATACACATGAGTTTCTTCCATGAGCTGCACAGCAATTCTCAAGGGCAGCTGAGCCTTTCACAGAACGAGGGCTCAGGCAGGGCTCTGGCCCTACAACGCCGGCCTTTGGACAAACTGAATTTAAGTTACTAAGTGACAAATCAAGATTGTTCCCAGGCCACTGTGGGGCAGTACTGATATGCCAAGCAGTTTGATGGGAAGAAATTAGCCTAAAGCCATTAACACAAGGGTAAGAGGGCCAAACAGTCCCTGGATGGGCCACTTCATTTTGCTGGGCTCCAAGGTGACGCTGGACCCTCATCCCGATCACACACCTAACAGCTGTGAGCCGATGGCCTTCAGGAGAGGCCAGGACACAAATGGAGCAATCAATCCTTCTCAAATACTGGAAAACAGGCGTAAACGCATTTATCTGCACCAATAGCAACAGGATCTTCATCCTGCTAAAAAGGAAAAAAAAAGGGAGAGAAAGGAAAATGAAGTAATAAAAGATTATAAATTGGGCATGAGTGTGACCCCAGCGCCTAGAGATTAAGCGTCCACGTGAGATGTTTGGCTGCTCCTGTGACAGGAGGGAGAGAAACACCAACGACAGCCAGAAGAAAGGAGAGAAAGATGCAGAGAGGGATGAGAGGGCAGGTGGTCCCCAATTTATGGAGTTTCAGCTTAAGACTCTGTGACTCTACGATGGTGCAAAAGTGACACAGGTTGACCAGAAAGCACCTGTGAGGCCCAATATGGCTGTTCTGTTTCTCACTTTTAGTTCTGTTTTCCACCAATTCCGTGAGGTATTCAACACCTTACTATAAAATCAGCTTTGTGCTAGATGATTTCATCCAATTATAGGCTCAGGTAAGTGCTCGGAGCATGTTAAGGTGGGCTATGTTGCATCAGGTGTGTTAAATGCAGTTTTGATGTAGGGCGTTTTCAACTTACGGCGCGTTTATGAGGATGTGACCCCACTAGAAGTCCAGGAGCGGCTGTAAATGGTTATCCGCCAGGAAGGACAACCTGCCCACCACAGGGAAAGGCCGAGGAAATGTACTCAGCTGGACGACGGGGATGTGTGGGAGATGAGAGTATTTTCAGAATTCATGGGTCTGCTAGAATGTGATATTCTACCCATTATAAGAAGTGCCCCACTGAGGTGAACACACATACAGCGTGTGCAGTTGTGAGTGTGTGTGTTCATCTACAAGACCCAGACAACTAATATATCCCGGCAGATACCCTAAAACGGGCCTCTACATCAAAGTGCCCTCTCAGGAAGTAGGCAAAACTGGGGAGAGGGGTGCCCACAGTTACCTGGGAGGGTTGGGTTGACTTAGGCTAGAAAAGAATCACAAGCATCTCTTCCTAAGCCAGAGAAACAATGCATCACAAAAACCCCCACCGCCACAGGGAAGAGTCCTTTGCAAAAAAACGCAAACCCATCAGTGGCAAAAGGAGCTGATGGCATCTCTTCAACACGTATCACCAGGTGTAGTATTTGCACTGTACACCCACAGAGTGATGTGCCGGATCAGCAAATCAGCCCCAGATTTATGTGAGAGCCCCCAGAGAGCGGGTCAGCCAGGACCAATGGGCTCACCCGCTCAGGTTAATAACTGTGTCCTGGGTCCTCAAATGCAGATCCCATGAGAGCTCTGTCCTCTCTGCAGGCTCCGTTCTTTCCACCCTGGGTTGCTGCTCCTGCCTACACATGGGAAACTAATACCATTCTCTACCCCCACCCCCTACTCCTGCTCCCACCACCTCCACCTCCACTCCCCTCCTCCCCTGCCAGCAGCAGCATCCCTGATCCAACCTGTAACATCATCCTACGTCCCAGCCTGGGCACAAGGAGATGAGATGACTGTGCTCCTGGGGGGCTGGAAAGTGATGTTTGCTCATGGTAGGAGGAGCAAATGCATGTCCAGAAAATCAGCTGCTGCCCCAGAAACCCCCTGAGCTGAAGAGGAAAGCAGGAAGGGAAGACAGCAGTTCTAGGATTTAGAGCACTGGTTCTCAACCTTCCTAGTGCTACGGGCTTTTAATACGGTTCCTGTGGGTCACGACCCACAGGTTGAGAACCACTGATTTAGAGGGAAAGCCCTAGTGAAGGATAAGCCCATGAGTCTCAGGGACCTGTTGAGAAGGGAACAGTTGTCCAGGTTCCACCAACACTAGGACCAACTCATGGCAAACTGGCTGCTTGATGATCTTTGTCCATCCATCTGTTGATCTCACACACGCATCCTTCATTCCCTTTCTAAAACCTGGACAACTGGGCAGAGGGGACCAGCTGGGAGACTGTAGAGCTACGGGCTGTGTTTAAGGTCACGTGTAGGGAAGAGACTATGGTCTGTTGGTTTGTTCAACCCGGTCAGACCACCATCCAGCTGCCTCAGCCCAGGGTGGGAACTGGCCTGTTGTTCAGGTAGCAGACTGAGCAGGGAGCCATGGGGTGCTTACCACGGCCTCTCCCTCCACACATGCCTGTGCATTTGGTCACTGAGTCCTCCCATCCCATCCTCCCATGAGCATCCACAGGCTACAGAACTCTGCACAAAGAACAAAAAAAAGAAGGCATGGTGTTTACCCCCACTGCGCCAGAGAAATGCACGCAGCACATTCACAGTGAGGCATGACCAGCGTGCGTCAGCCATGGGAAAGTTCAAACGTGCCGACGATGCAATCCCTGGGCCTCCCGTAGAGTTCACTGAGAGGAAAGAATTATTTTTTATTCCTTTTTAATCTGGCTAACTCCCCAAGCTAGTGGTCCTCTGCACTGTCCCCGCGGTGTCCCTTGCCTGAGTGCGAGATCAGAGCCCAGAAGCCTCTGGCTCCCCCATTTAAATGCACACATTAATGCGTCACCAGGGGAAGTCAATGCCACCAAAGCACAGGCCACAGTGCCCCATGTTCTGGGTCCTTGGCAGAGGGCCTTCGGCAGCTTTTCCCACATCTGGAACACATTCCCCCAAGTTAGGGTGCCACGCTATGCTCAGAGAACATGACCGCAGAAAAGTTACAGAGCTGGACATTTTAATGAGCCCAAACAAGAGTGCTTTGGCATAGGGGAAAGGATGAGAAAACCAGCTGCTTCAAGAAAGAATGAAACTAAACTGGTTTCAGTTGCAACAGCCAGATTCTGAGCTGCCCAGCAGAGGACCTACCGGGCAGGCCCACAGGACCCAGAGAGAGGACAAGAGTCAGAGAAGACTATGGTCTGTTGGTTTGTTCAACCCGGTCAGACCACCTTCCAGCTGCCTCAGCCCAGGGTGGGAACTGGCCTGTTATTCAGGTAGCAGACTGAGCAGGGAGCCATGGGGTGCTTACCACGGCCTCTCCCTCCACACATGCCTGTGCATTTGGTCACTGAGTCCTCCCATCCCATCCTCCCATGAGCATCCACAGGCCTGGGAGCCAGCAGAAGATACCACCCCTCTCCATTACCCACCAGGAGGCCTGGGACCAGCAGAAGATACCACCCCTCTCCATTACCCACCAAAGTAAGTCCCTGGGGACAAAAATCAAGGCCTTGCCAGAGGACAGAGCTGCCTCTTTGTCGTGCCTGATGAGCACCAACCAGGAACCTCAACATGCACAGGATCCGCCATTTATGTCTCCTGCTGCCCCCTCCTCCCCAGCCGCCCCCACCTGCCCTCCCCCTCTTCTCGTGCTCTCTGGGACACACCTCTATATTTCCTTACATACGCGTGTAAATTTTTCAGACATACGTATATAACCACACAGAAAACAACCCAGAAGGAAACACACCAAACTCGTCTCCCTGGTTACTAGGGAAACGGATTAAATGCTAAGAATAGATGGTCGTCAGAGAGGATGCTGGTCTTATCTTCAATACTTTTAAAAATCATGAAGCCCAGAAGGCTTGCATGATACAAAGAGGTCACGGTGAGGTGGGTTCATCCCATTATATGACAGCCTCTGGAAGATTCTACTGAAGCCTGGCAGAGTAGCCTCTGGCACAGAGATTCCACCTCCTGACGTGGGATCATTCTTCAGCGGTGTACCTGACAGACGGCCTTCCCGATATCCACAGAGAACTCACTTTTTGCTCAAATCTTTCAACTGTTAAAAGGTCTGCTTTTCTGAAATAAGTCAGGAAAAATGACAAGCATGCCAGGACCATGCAGGAAAAATATCAACCAGAGTTTATATACACTCCTTCTCTCAACCCCATGAAAAAAGAAACTCAATTTTTGCTCTGAGCCAGGACCTGGATCCCCAGTTTACAATGTCCTGTTCCCCATGGTTACAACTTTCACCCCATTCACGTCCGCAACGCTGCTTATCTGGGCCCAGAAACATGAGGTCGTATAGGTGCTGTGCCCCTCGGAAACAGCAGCCTTCCACAAGCAGCCACACCACACCAACACAGGAAACCCCTTTTATGTCTGAAATAGAGAGAACTCTGAGCAAATGTGTCACCGAATTGTCAGAGAGGCAGGGACGAGAAAGGCTAGGAAGAGAAAACACGGATTAAGCTCCATCCCCTTAAAGCGACATGAAAAATCAAGCTTTTGACATCTTGCTGGGGACAAACATGCTGATGAGAATTAAGTCAGCTGTAATACAGCAGGATTTGCCTGGAAGGCTCTCATTTTATGCCTATTAAAAGGGGGACCAGAGGATTAGCTACGAGAACAGCAATTCAGGAGGGCCTGGGTCAAAGCACCAGGGAGACCTGGGGTCACCATGGGCTTCTAACCCCCCCAGGGGTTAGATACAATGCAGAGAACCAGTGGAAACTCCTTTCTCCTTCAAATGCTCCTTAGGGGCTAAGCATGATGGCTCATACCTGGAAGCCTAGCCAAGTGAGGGAGGAGGCTTAGGCAGGTGGTATGCCTGAGCTCAGGTGTCTGAGACCAGCCTGAGGTAGAGCAAGATCCGTCTCTAAAAACAGCTGTGCCTTGTGATGGGCACCTGTAGTCCCAGCTACTTGGGAGGCTGAGACAAGAGAATCACTTGAGCCCAAGAAACTGAGGTTGCTGAGAGCTACGATGCCACGGCACTCTACCTAGGGTGACGAAGTAAGACTGTCTCAAAAAAAAAAAGATGTTCCTTGGGGCTCTCCCTGTGGGGCTGTGTCCTCAGAGCCTGGCTCAAGAGGCCCCCTGCCCTGTCCTCTTCTGGCTGTACCCTTACTGGACATGTGGGACTCACAATGTCCCCACCACCTCTCCAGCACCCACAACGGGGGCCGAGCAGCAGCAGCACCTTCCTGATGCCACCTGATGTTATATCTGAGAAGCTGACCGTCCTGCCCCTAAAGCAGGCAGACCTCATTGTTCTCATATTCCACACTCTGCCGACCACAGAGGTGATCGAGGAGGAAAGGTAACTACTCACTTCCCAAGACCATCTCTGATGACAGGTGTGGGAATGGCTGGGAACTCAAGTTCAAATGAGATTTCTGGTAGCCCCTAGAAGCTACCTAGAGAAATAATCAACGTCTGTATTCACCGGGGCTCCCCTAAAACACACAGGTACATTCACTTTCTCACTCTCTGAAAAACTGGCTTATTTCTCAGGTGGCAAGAGAGCAGCTCGGGGACGGTGGCTCAGGTCTGGCTCCCACAGGAAATGGTACAGGGCCCCCAATTTTAATGAAAATCTCAGGCCTGTATTTCCAAACCCCGCTGGACTGAGAACGTGTTTTCTCCTGTTTCCCATTCAGATGGAGATCAGACATAAAAACCATGGACTGAAGCCACCATCAGCACATGACCAATAGCACTTCGAGGAAGTTGGGCTCCCGGGAGAGCAGAGAGCAAATGAGAAGGATGTGGTCTGAGCAGCTCTCAGCCATCCTGCGTAGGAGGTGGGGGACGAGGCCTGCAGACCACACTGCTGTGGCCAAGACTCCCTTCCCCGGAAATGCAATCCCCCCAGGAGGACTCCCAAGCTACATCCCTGGTTACAAGCCCCTGGCTGCCTGTGCCTGTGTCTATGCTGCCCCACACCCCGCCTGTACAGCTGGGCACACGACACCAAAAGTGGTTTGCAGTTTAATTACAGAAGAGAAACCTGGGGACAGGGAGGCTGCAGGCCTCCAATTTAGCCATTTGAGGCGGCGAGCTTTTTATTGACAAAGCACCCAACAGTTTGCAGACCCAAGTTTTGTTTCCTGTTGGGATCTGAGCTTTTCTCTAAAATGAGAATAAAAGCAGTCTGTATAAAATTTAGCAGGATGCCTGGCATGTAATAAGCCCTCAGCGAATATGAGCTGTGATTATCATCACCATTATCCTTAATGCAAAATACTATTCCTGGGACTGTCTTAGCAGGGAAGGACAAGGAAGATGGACTCGGCGTGGTTGTGACAAACTCACAGCTGCTCAAATCTGAGTGTATAATAAGCATATTGCACAGGAGGAGAGAGACAGGGAACTCGTGGTCCCAGTACCACCGCCTTCTCCCTTCACCACGATGACAGTCATCATGGCCTGTCCCGGTGGGAGAGCTGAGGACGCAGAGCAGAGGGAGGGAGGTGGGAGGAAGGGTCACAGCCCAGCTGGGACTGGGCCCCACAATATAGATCGCTCCCCTCACCCTTCCATTTGACAAATGCGTTCTGTGGCCTCTTCATCCAATCGTAAGCCTAATATTTACCCAGCGAACGCAGTATTTGTGTGCGTTGCTATCCAAAATCCAATAAGTATGGAGACAGAAAAGAGGCTGTCTGCTCATGAGGCATGAGGGCAAACACAGCCAGCTCTTTAAAGAGCCGTTGAGCTAATCAATACCCTCTCCCATCTCCACTCAGGGGCCCTGGGCCAACTGAGACTTAATAATTATTTTCCATCATTACAGTCCTCAGAGAAGCTTAAAAAGAAAAGGTCACCGTTTCTAAGTTTGTTCTCCTTTATTTGCCAAACACAGATCATTTCCTGGGTCCACAAGGCTCCCTCCCCAGACTGTAGCAACCCAAGGCAGCCCTGGCCAGGCCCTGGGAGCAGGATATGGTTCTGCCCGTGGAAACCACTGGAGTCATCACATTTAGTTGTCTGGCCTTCTCCCGCTCCCCACCTTCTCTGCCAGGGTCAAGTTTTGACCAGACCTCCTGGTAGATATTCTTCTTAATATTTTCAGGGCATAAAAATAAATATGAAACTCTGTGGTAGGTCAAGCAGGAAGGAAAAGGAGGATGTGGGTTGCTGGACCCCATGACCAGCTCCTCAAACCTACCTCCATGGCAAAGACCACACAGGCACCTTGCTGAGAGCCCCTCATACCCACCACGGACACCATGAAGCCCACCACGAAAATCCCTGGAGAAGCCGCCTTCTGCTTCTTCTCCCAAGGAACGTGACTAACAGTAACATAACAAAATTGCAGAAGCCTTCTCCTACTTGAACAAAAGTCAGTTCAAATCACTAATGAAGAGGAGATTTGATGAGGAGAAACAGAGAGCCCTATGGCAGTAACTTCGACACAGGCAGGGCTTCTCTCTCTGGTTCACGGCGGGGGGCAATCCAGCTGGCACAGCGGCTGCAGCCCCGCCAGGAGGACCAGCCTCTTCTGCCTCCCTGCTCTGTCCCCACAAGTGCAGTCCTTCTGTTCCAGGAAGGGAGAAGGGGGAGGAGAGGATGAGCCCTCCCTGAAGACTGCTGCTGACCCTGTCACCAGGCTTCCTGGGGCCGCAAGGGAGGCAGCCAGGTCTAGGAGCTCAACGTACAGCTGAGCACACGGATCAGATAAAATCGCAGCTCTGTTAAAAAACAAAAAAAAAGGGGGGGGATGGATATTTGGTGGGTACCATGGTATGAATGTTTGTGGCTCCCCCAAAGTCCACAAGGCGAAATCCTAACCCCCACGGTGGCAGGACAGCCACGCATGCAGAACGGCTTGGTCACCAATGACCACGTATACGAAGATGGTCCAGGTCCTGACTTCTGGCTTACAGGGCTGTGAGCACACAGCCGGGGACGTGTAAAGCCACTGGGTGTGGAGTCATTTGCAGGCAGTGAGGGAAACTAAAATGCCAGGGCAGGGAAAAGTTCGTGTGGAAAAAAAGCTGTGTTGGAAACCATGGGGGCAATGCAAGGACCCTCCCTGCGCCAGGGAGCCAGGCCAGGGACGAGAGCCAGGCGACCCCACCTCAGGGGCCTTCAGAGCATCAGAGAAGAGTAAAGAAGCAAACAGCAAAGGACTCAGGAAGGTGCACGGAGAGAACCGTGAGTGCCAGCACCTTCAGGGACACACACCAAACAAGCAGCTGAACAGCTGCACCCACCCAGGGCAACGATGGGTTTGGGAAATGACTGTCACATTAGTGACACCATCCAAAGGGTAATGGCTCCCACAGTGAACAAAGGCTTCACTGGATAAAGCAACCCAGCACTGAGAGGCCTGGAGAACACCAGCCACCAGCTGCCTGGGAGGCGAAGGGCCTAGGAGACCCACTCCATCAGCACTGGCTCCCAGGAGCCCCACCACCCACAAAGCCCCGGGAAGAGCAGCCCTCCATGAGTCACCGGGTCACCAGAGAACACTAACAAGATGTCATTCCCAGGCTTCTCTATCACTGTTGTTGTCCTAGGTGGGACAGCCATGGAGAGCCCCCCTGGCCCCCCCCCCATGGAGAGCCCCCCTGGCCTACAGATGCTGAGGATTACACAGAGCTGGGATCCTAGCTTCTATAAACCCCAGACCATAGTCCTCCTCTTCCCTGGCTTTAGAGGTTTCCTTCCTCCTTCCCTTCCTCCGTCCTTCCCTCCATCAGATATCTAATGAGCATGTGTCTGTATCAGTCAAGGTGCTCATAGCCGAGGAGAAGCCTGGCAAGTCCCTATCCTCAAAGAGCCTACATTCTGGGGGGGAAACAGATGATGAAATGAAAGAAGGGAGGGAGGGAGTGAAGGAGAGAGGGAGGGAGGGAAGGAGGAAGGAAGAAAGGTGAAAAAGGAAATGAAAGGGAAAGAGAAAGAAATAAATAAAACTGGGTAATGGAAGATGATGACAAGTCATAGGAAGGAAACAAACAGGCAGAGCTGTGCACACTGCAGGGGTGGGGGGAGGTGGGGAGGCGACTTTGCAGGGAGGCAGCCATGCAGAGATAGGGTAGTTCAGAGAAGGAGGCCGGCCAGTGAGAAGGCAGGGAAGTGAGCGTGGCTTGGGGAGCTCACGGAGCAGAGGGGAGGTGGGCTTAATTCTCAGTGCAAAGGCAAGCTGTCAAGGGTTTTAAGCAGACGGGTGGTATGATGTGATTTCTGTGTGGCTGCTGTGCAGAGAATGGCCTGGGGGGAAGGAGGGAGTGAGGCAGGGAGATGGGTCTGTCTGGAGGTTCCTGCAGAGGGAGCTCTGGGAACAAGGAGCCACTGAGGCTGCATTAAGATGTCAGCGGAGGCAGTGAAAAGGAGTGGATGGATCCATGGGACCTGTTGGGAAAAGAGCCAACAGCACTTGTTTGTGAGAAAGAAAGAAAAGGACAGACTGTCTTGGTTATCATCAAGCACTCACTGCCTGCAGGCTTGGGTAGGGCACTGCCTGCAGCTAGGAGGTGTGAACAGGTGTGAGGCCTGGGCCTTTAATAAGATGACCCACTAGCCAAAAGTATAACTTAAAAAGAGAGAAAAAAAAAGGAGGCACTTGCCCCAGGGCCAAATAAGTAAGTGACACGGATAATTCTTACTCCAGGAATGTTAAGATAGAGGAGCAGGGATGTCAAGAGCTCCTCTGATCCAGGGAAACGTCATCCATCCTTACCTGGCCTTGAGGAGCAGAGCCGAGACAGGGGAATCTTCTACAAAAGGGAGCCGAGGAGGCGCCAGAACATTCCGCAGTGTGAAGCACCAAAGGAAATCCCGTGTGTTCAGGCCCCCCTTCCTCCTCCCTACCCAGCTGACTGCAAGGAAGCTGCTCACCAGGGCCCACCCTCTAACCCACCCTGTCCCACTCAGGACTCCAAAACTAATCTGGCCTACAGCAGGTGACATGCTGAGAAGCTAAGACCTCGGACCAAGCAGCTGGCAGATTCTCAAGACAACGCTACTGCCCAGGGTATAAGAAGGTAAAGCGGTACGCCCATCTCCCATGACCTACTGCTGGGTCCACTGATTCCTACCCCAGCTCTTGGGCAAGGACAGCAGCCCTTCCCAGCTAGCCCACTCTGTTAGGACCATGGGATCCCGTACGCATCTGTGACTGCCTCCGACAAAAGCTGGACTAAGCTGCTTATTTTTGAAGATATTATTGTATACATCCAGGCCTCAGAGAATCATCTAAAGAATAACTACTTGTGATAAAAGTATTTGTTTGGCAGCTCAAGACAAAATTAGTATTTCCTATGCAAAAATAACAGCCAGATGGGATACGTTATCAAAGGAAAGATCCCATTTGCAACCGTAATAAAAGGCAGCACAATAGCCAGGAATACACTCAACCAGAAATGTGAAAAGTCCTTAGAAAAGAATTTAGAATGCTGCTGGGGGACATAATTAATGATTTCAATAGACAGATGGTAAAAAGTATGCTTAGATAAAACTCCTGTCATCATAAACCTGTCATTCTGCCTAAAGTAATCTATAAATTTGAAGCAAAGCTTATTAAAATACTGGTTTTAAGACTAAAAGGCTGATTCTGAATTTCATGTGAAAAAATATGCTGTAAGAATAACCAAGAAATGTTTGAAAAGGAACATGGGACTAAAAGATAATAAAACAGAAAGTTCCAATAATAGAAATAGTGTAAAACCTGAATGGACAGAGAAGAGATTAGGGCAGCACAATAGACACACATACAGCAGGCCAAGCACTCTGGGTCACATCTGGAATCCCAGCACTCTGGGAGGCCCAGACGGTAGTTGGCTTGAGCTCAGCCTGAGCAAGAGCAAGACCCCGTTTAAAGGAAACAAAAAACTAGCCAGGCGTGGTGGCACACTCCTGCAGTCCCAGCTACCTGGGAGGCTGGGGTATGAGGATTGCTTGAGCCCAGGAGTCTGAGGTTGCTACAAGCTGTGATGACACCATGACACTCTCCCCAGGGCAACTGAGTGTAGTATCAAAAAAAAAAAAAAACCACTATAACAACAAAAAAAGGAAACACATGTAACACAAATATAATGTGAGCCATAAATATGATTTTAAATATTCTAGTAGCCACACTAAACAAAGGGAAAAGACATAGGTAAAATTCATTTTAAGGATATCATTATTCCACCCAGCACATCCAAAGTATTATCACTCTGATCTATAAGCGATATAAAAATTGGCAATGAGATATTTTATATATACATTTTAGTAAGTCTTCAAAATCTGGTGTGAATTCTGTACTTAACAGCACGTCTCGATTTGGACCAGCCACATTTCGAGTGCTCAGTATACAAGGCTAGTGGCTAGTATCTAATTCACCTTAGGAGTAAAATAATCCAGAAACAAATATAAAAATACATCCTCTGATTTAGCAAACTGGAATAGGTAGCTGGCATTTCATATCAATGGGGAAAAGCTGGGCCAGTCAACCCACAGTAGGACTCTGGGAACCATCTGGAAATACATACATTTTAATCCCTAGTTTACTTTGTACATCAAAATAAATTATTCTAATCCCTATCCCAAAATAAATTTTGGATGAATCAAATAGTTAAAAGCAAAAAAAAAAAAAAAAAGAAAGAAAGTCATAGAAAAAACATTAAGTATTCTTAGAATGAAGAAGACTTCAATGAGTCAAAAGGATTAATAAGCTCCAAAATGTACAAGTTAAGCAAAAATCCACATAGGTAGAAGCACCATAAACAAAGTCGTAAGTGATTAACTGGGAAAATAGTTGCAGTAATGCGACAGATAATTTCCTTAGTATACAAGGACCGTCAAAATGTCACCAGTAAGAAAAGACCCATAGCAAAGACAAAAACAGAAAAAAAGAGTTCACAGAAAGGAAAACACGACAGCTTTGACACATGTGGAAAGAGGCTCAGGCCCACTTACAGGAAGACTCCATGAAACATCACTTTTCATCTATCCCTATTAATAATAATAAAAAAAAAAGCAAAAAATGTGCTAGAATCCACAGTGACGAGGCATTGAGAAAGGCATCCCCAAACCCCGCGGGTGAGAGACCACGTCCGGGGAAGTTCAGCAGAGGGCAACATGAGAGTTTCTGCAAACTGGAAGATTCACAGACCACTGTATAATCCCATTTCCCGACCAGTTCCCACGGACCCAAAAGCATACAATAGATGTTTCCGCACCTGAAGGGCCTGAGCTAATCATTACTGTGTTGATTTTAAAATGGATAAAGGGAAGAGCTTCCTCTCAAAATGTGTTTTGATTTCAAGCCAATAAACGGACACTGACCTGCCTGTCTAACGTAGGCTGTAAGGCAGAGGCCTTTTTGGTTCATAAAGATCAATGGCTGAGGTTCTGCTTCACCTGTTCTGAAAAGATCCTGCTCATAACACTTCATTTACCGTCTTCAGATTTGGTCTCTTTTAAAGCTGTGGAAGGAATTAAAGATAACCTGGGAGGAAACTGGAAAACAGAGTCAGACTCCATTTTTCTGATCTGCTGTCAGGTCTGTTTTGACAGCTGTCTTTGCTATGCCTTCTTCACCAGAAAGTTGGTGATTTCACTTTAGCAAATCTGTTCAAATCAATTGATTGAACTCTCATCAAAACTTATGTAACCTTTAACTTAGGGTGTCCCACCCGCGGCCTGTGGGCTGCGTATGGATTTTATGAGGACTTTTTTGCTTGTCTGTGGGGCCGGATGTCATAAAAATTATGCACGGAATCTTTTTCTTTTTTTTTGCTGATCAGCTTTCATTAGTGTTTGTGTATTTAATGTGTGGCCCACGACAACTCTCTTTCTTCCAACACGCAGTAGAAAAGAGAAAAGGTTGGGCACCCCTGACAGCAACACGCACAACTGAATTTAGCAGTTTGGTTAACAAACTATTGACACTAGGTTGAGCTGATGACACAGCAGCAGGTGTTCAGAATGTCACAGCAGCAGAAGCACAGAGCCTACAGTAATCAAGCGACTCCACCAAGGCTAGGTCAGCTATGAAAAGTCATTAAATAGTCAAGGTCTGTTTAATGGGCCAGGATAGTCCCTGCACTGCTGTCTGCAAGAGAAAACCCTCGAAACAAATGAAATGTCCCCCCACAGGGAACTGGTTAAATCAGTCACAGCTCCTCCATTTGATAGAATACTGTACATTTGATAAGGAAAAAAAAAAAAAGAGGCAACAATCAGGCTTCAGAGCATATCAATATATTTACATTTACACGCTTGGGGAGGCACAAAGCATCTCCAAGAAGGGAGAAAAGGTCTGGTTAAAAGCGGTAGCCCCTGAGGAAATGAAATGCTAAGTGGGAGCCCATAGGGTGGGGGAGAGAGACTTTTCATTATAGACCTTTTAGCACCTTGTGGATGTGAGTTGCGGGTGAACAATTCTGTTTTTTCACATAAGAGTCAGGTTCTCCCACCCAGTCTCAAGGCAGACTCCCAACAAAGAGAGTGAAGTCAGATGGGAGGGAGGGAGGGCTGAGACTTGGGGAGGCAGCAGCACTGGGATCTGCCCTCACCCCCCAGGCCAGGCCCCAGGGTAGCAGGGAAACTGTACAACACATAAATGGATTTGAGAGTCAAAGACCAGAGGCTCCTGCCCCCCCCACACACACCCCAGTCCTGAATGGAGCCCAGGATGGCAGCAAGCTCCAGAGAAACGGTAGCAGAGGACCACAGGGTAGAGAGGAACTTAGGGAGCTTCAGGCTTTCTTAGGGTTGTGTTAGAGCAGTGGAGTCTTCCTGGGAGCCTCAAAGCCACACAGAAGTAGGGAAATTGGGGGCAAGCCCATTTCTCCCATCCAGCAGCATAAAAGCAGCCCTCACCTCTATTCTTCCCTCATGAGAAAGACCTTAAAGAACTCCTTACAGCATCCCCACTGCACACAGCATGGGGCAGGAGAGTGAACCTGGCCAACCCCAGGTGGGCACAGAAGTAGCCATGAGACCTGGAGGCTTGGCCAAACCTGGCCCACAGCCTGCTTTTGCATATAAAGTTTTATCAGAACCCAGGTACGTCCATTTTTTTTTTTTTTTTTTACATATTGTATAGGGCTGCTAGGGTCCACAAGGCCAGAAATATTTACCATCTGGCCCTTTACAGGAAAAAAAAAAAAAAGAGGTCGCCAACTCCTGATCTCGGGAAGAAGAACAATTCAGCAGTGACCCACAGGAGGTCCAAGAGGACCCAAAGCAGAGGCCTAAGCCCCCTGCAGCCTGAAATCACATGGGAAAAACTCCAGATTCACTAGGACTGAGTTTCTGCCATCCCAAGAGAATGGAGCTCAACAAGATTTATGTGGATCTGTAGACTGAGAAGCACACTCAGGACCCTGACAGGGCTGCAGTTAAAGTAGAGTCACTACCGGCACCCCTAAACATAGTTTCTTATGATATCAGGCCAATAAAAACTAGAGCCTGGATGAAGGAACTGGATACAACCTGAATACAGCCTAGAACATGTCCCAGCCCATCACTACGAAATGAGGACAATGTGGATTATTTGCTAATTACAGAGTCAAGTGGGAAGGCAAGTCTTAAAAACTCAATGAACAAGGTCCCTGTCCCCTGGATGTTTGGAAGTATACATGAGGCATGCTGAATCCAAAGGCTTCCTGAGACCCTGGGTTTTTAATTCAGGAAGGCAGACATTCTCAGTGGGGTCCCCAGGCCACAGCATCAGCAACACCCAGGAGCTTGTTAGAAATGCACATTCTCAGGCCCCATTCCAGACCTCCCGAGCGGATGCTCTAGGGGTGGGCCCAGCAATCTGCGCTCCAGCAAGCCCTCCACGGGATGCTACCATGCTCTCGAGTGTGAGAACCACAGCCATAAAGCCAGTGGTAGCCGAGAAAGGCAAAAATCACACGACATCTAGTTGTTATTCTTCAGTGACACCAATTATTTTACCAGGCCCTGAGTCATCTGGCGTCTCCCTCTGGAAACAAAAATGTTAAACGAATAAGGAGGAAGGCCATTTGTTTAACTGAAACATAACAATATCCCAAGTCTATTTCATTTACTTCTAAAGCTAATGATTCTGCTAACCAATAACTCTAGAAAATTGTTGGCAGCAGCAATAACCCTCTTATGGAATTGATTTTCTCCAGTTAGAAACAAAGAAGTCCACCCTCTAACAATCTGACCTTCATCTAGATTAGTAATTCATCAGAGCCCCGCGAGCACATTAGCCATTAACGCGTCTGTGGCTGCACCCACCCACGAGTGTGCCCACTCAGGGCAGCCGTGCACTCTCTGCCAGGCACCAGGTACAAAGCGATGACATGCTCATGCTGGCACTGGCTGGGAGGGAGACCCAACGGGACAGGGCAGAAGGCGCCGGCTGAGCCAGGGCCGGGCAGATAGCGGTATGGAGGGAGGCACACAACTCACAGCCACACTGAGTTTTGGCCCACAACCTTGCAGACAGGACTGGCAGCTGTATTCCACCCAGTCAGGCAGGGCTCCTATACCACATTCATTCCCAGCCAAACCCTTTTTATGTGCCCCGATTTCACTTTCCCTCCATAAACACAAGTGTCTGACTTTTTATTATTGCCTCGTAGTTTATTTATCTTCCAGCAATCTCTGCCCTATCTCCCTGATACGGGTTGAACTGTATGCCCACAGAAGATGTTACGGTCCTAAACCCCAACACCTGTTAATGAGACCTTATTTTGAAACAGGGTCTCTGCAAACGATCAAGTTAAGCTAAGGTCTTCGGGGTGGACCTAATCCAATATGGCTGTGACGCTATGAAAAGGGGAAATGTGGACACAGAGAAACACATCAGAAGAAAACCGGGCAAGAGCAGTTAACGCTACTATAAAGCAAGGAGCTACCAGAAGCCAGGAAAGAGACCTGGAACAGATGCCCCTAGAGCCTTCGGAAGGAGCATGGACCTCCTTACAGCTTGATCTCAGACTTCCAGAAGGTTCTGGCCTCCAGAACTGATAGAATAAATGTCTGTGGCCACACTGCTCATATTGTGGAACATGGTCACAATGGTTCAGCAGCTCTTCCAAATCAACACACTCCCCAGTGAGAATCTATGTTCCACCAGAGGCAGGGTGCCCGCAGAACTCCCTCTGACAGCCAGGAGTCCCGGTTCTTTATAGATACGGAGAGGGGAGGAGGACACTGCCAAACCATGGTCGGAGGCTGGACAAACTGGTGGGTCCCAAACTTGGCTAGGCATACAAAGCCAGGTGCGTTGGCTCACTCTGGCCTGATTACAGGTTGGTCTGTAATCCCAGCACTCTGGGAGGCCAAAGCAGGAGGATCCTTTGACCTGAGGAGTTCAAGACCATCCTGAGCAAGAACAAGACCCCTTATCTACTAAAAACAGAAAAAACTAGCTGGGCATGGTGGTGCATGCCTATAGTCCCAGCTATTTGGGAGGCTAAGGTAAAAGAAGTGTTTGAGCCTAAGAGTTTGAGGTGTCTGTGAGCTATGATGCCATGGCATTGTACCATGAGACTATGTCTCAGAAAGAAAGAAAGAAAAAGAAAGAAATACAGACATCTGAGTCTCACACCCCAAGCCTCCTAAACAAGAATGTCAGAGAGTCAGATGTGACATGTCACTGGCCCACAGAACCTTCAAAGTCTCTTCTGACTAACAGAGAGGGTCCATTACTGCCATCCTACTGTGCCCTCCACCCTGGGATACTCCAAGTGGGCTCTGTGGACCGGGAGCACTGGCCACACCTGGGAGCCTGAGAGACACACAGAGGCTCCCGAGCCCCACCCCAGACCTGCTGGATCAGACTCTGAATGTTAGCAAGATCCCTAGGCAAATTGTGCATACATTCATATGTGAGAAGCACTTGTAGATACCCGTGGTTATGAGGAAAGAATAAATAAATTAGAATTATTTGATAGGCTGCATGGACTAGTTGCCAATAGCACAGGCACTGCAGCTGGACTTCTTGGCGTCAGTGCTCTGGGCCTCAGTGCCTTCATCTGCAAACTGGGGGTAATGCAGCACCTGTCTCATGGGCTTGGGAGAAGGCAGTGAGTTAATAGATAGGCCAGGTTCAGAACAGTGCCTGGTACACGCTTAGTGCTGAACAGATGCTATATAACCCAGAGAAATCTAGGGGATGAACTGGGTTGTGCCCTAACTCTTCAACTATAATGACAACAACTTTTTATATAAGAAGGGGAAAAGTACCCAACACATTCTACGAAGCAAACATCACCTGGATCCCCAAACCAGGAAAAGATCCAACAAG
>CAUYQV010004922.1:0-10386 GCA_963574575.1 Galagoides demidoff
GTGACTGAGCTGGTTTCACGGTCTGTGGGGGCAGGCCACGTGGTGGCAAAGGTGCGCGCTGTGGACGCGGACTCGGGATACAATGCTTGGCTGTCCTATGAGCTGCAGCCAACAGCAGGAAGCGCGCGCAGCCCGTTCCGCGTGGGTCTGTACACCGGCGAGATCAGCACGACGCGCGCCCTGGATGAGAATGACTCGCCGCGCCAACGCTTGTTGGTGCTAGTGAAGGACCATGGAGAGCCAGCGTTGACTGCCACCGCCACTGTGCTGGTGTCGCTTGTGGAGAGCAGCCAGGCGCCAAAGGTTTCTTCGCGGTCGTTGGTGAACACTATGGGTCCTGAGGTGGCGCTGGTGGATGTCAACGTGTACCTAATCATTGCCATCTGCGCGGTGTCCAGCCTGTTGGTGCTCACACTGCTGCTGTACACGGCTCTGCGATGTTCTGCACCTCAGACCGAGGGCGCTTGTGGGCCGGGGAAGCCCAGGCTGGTTTGCTCCAGTGCGGTGGGGAGCTGGTCAAACTCTCAGCAGAGGCGGCAGAGGGTGTGCTCTGGGGAGGGACCGCCCAAAACAGACCTCATGGCCTTCAGCCCCAGTCTTCCTCCTTGTCTGGATTCTGCAGAGGGAACTGGCCAGAGAGAGATGGATTCAGAACATTTGAGAGAGGTAAACTCGTATTTTTAAAATATACCTTAATATTTTAGTCTTTCTTACTGTTCAAGATATCCTCAGTGCCGATTTTGAGATTATTCTTTAGCTTAATTTTAAGTTTGCTTCTATCAATCTATAGGCTTTGGTATTGACATAGCTTGGGTTATTCTTGAAAGTTTATTCAGAAAACAATGTAATGTATAAAACAGGAATATTTTGGTTTTGTTGTATCCTTGATAATTGTATTTATTGCATAATCGAACATTTACAGGAAAAAACTGCACATGTGAGAACTTAAACATTTAGGAAATGTTCATTTTTAATGAGGCTAATCATATACATTATAAGTTCTTATTATTTAACTTACACATAGGTCCGTGTATCTTTATTATTTTAAAGAACTCCACAACTTTTCACGTAAATACCTTTTTATACAGTGTATTTATGTGCTCATGCACTTGTGTCACTTTGGGAGGCTGAGGCAGGAGTGTCACTTGAGGCCAGGAACTCAAAATCAACCTGAGCAAGAAGAACTTTCTCTCTATAAAAAAAAATTGGAAAAATTGTTTGGGTATGGTAGTGCAAGCTGGTAGTCTCAGGCAGTGAGGTATGATGAAGCCACTGCATGGTAGCCTGGGAGACAGAGCAAGACTCTTGTTTCAAAAACAAACAAATACAAACCAACAACAACAACAACAAAAAACAAACCAAAATGACCCCAAAACAATCAAACAAAAAACCAAAGCAACAACAACAAATAAAAAACCTTTTTGGTTGGTTCCTTCTTTTTGTCCTTTTGTATTCCGTGCAAGGGAGTTTGAGATTTTCCTTTCACATTTTTATTTGTACTCAGATAATTACTCAATACATACACATAGTGGGTTTTTTTTTGGGGGGGGATTTTTGTTTCTCTTCCAAAGTTTAACATATATTATACATTTTACACTTCTCTGTTACCAATACCTTTTAGAACCCCCTGCAAATCTGATATTTTAATAGCTGTGTAGTATTCCATGTGCAGATGTATCTTTATATATTTAGTTTTTCAATAACTGATGGACAAACACTTTGTTCTTTTATCTCCATAAACCATGGTGTACTATAATTTTACATATTTCCTAAAATATTGGTTTTTCCTTCTGTGAAATTAATACTCAAATGTGGAATAGATGCATCAAAAATATTATATTAATAAATATATTTATTTTCAATAAAAATATATTGCTAGATTGCCTTCCAAGAATTTTAGTACTTTATAAATTGCCACCAACTAGTTTTGAGCACTGTTTTTGTTTTATCTCCAGAAGCAATAGAAGTTTTATGTTTTGCCAATGTGATTTCTAGAAAATGATATCTCATTGTTACTTTAATTTTAAATTCCTATATATCTTCAGTGAATTTGACGTTATATATATTTTATTGATTTGCACTTGATTTTCTTTGATTTATCAATTAAATTATTGATTCATTTTTCTATTGAAAAACTATTTTTTAATTTTGGAAAAATCTCTGTATAATATAGATATTAGCTATTTATCTGCATCACAAATATCTTTTCTCCTGTATCATTCTTATTGATTTGTTTGTAGTGTATTTTGCTGTATAAAAGCATTTTGAATTATCTATTTTATTTTATGGGTTTTAAAGTCTGCAGGTTTAGTTAGAAAGGTCTTTTCAACTCTTATAATAAATATTCATTAAATAAATTCATTTACCATTATTGAACATTCTCTACGTGCTGGACACATTCTGCACATTAGGGATTTACAATGAAATTTGTTCTTTTGTGTAAATTCAAATTTCCATTTGTTGTCCCTGAAGAGGTTTTTAAAAATGTTTTTTGTAATTCATATTCTGGCAAAAAATTCACTCAGCTTTTGTTTGTCTATGAAAAATACTTGTTTCACTTTCAGTTATGAAAAAAAATTTTTACTGAGTATAATTGACAGCTTTTTACATATATTATTTCATTGTCTTATAGTTTGCATGGTTTCTAATGCGACAATCTGTGTTCTCTTTCCTGTATATGTGTCTTCCTCTTATCCCCCTCTTTCATGGTTGCTTTTAAAATTTTCTTTTTTTTGCCAGGGTTGGGTTTGAACCCACCACCTCCTGCGTATGGGGCCAGTGCCCTATTCCTTTGAGCCACAGGTGCTGCCCTAAAATTTTCTTTTTTATCACTGATTTTTGTAAATTGGTAATGAAGTGCTTTAGTCTGATTTTCTTTATGTTAGTCTGTTTGGGGTTTGTTGATATTCTTGGATATGTGGAGTTATCATTTTCAGCAAATTTGGAGAAATTTAAGCCATATTCCTTCAATTATTATTTTTTCCCCTTTCATCCTTTCTGGCACTCTAATTACACTACATGTATGTTAGACTGTTTGATGTCCCACAGGTCATTGAAGCTTGTTTAGTTTTATTTGTCTTTTCTCTCTCTGTGCCTCATTTTGGATCGCTTTTATTAATATAATTTCCAGGTTCACTAATCATTCCTTTTATAATATCATATCTTCTAATACTAACCAGTATATACTTTTGACCTTATATAGTGTGTTTATCTTTTCTTTGTGTAAGATTCCATTTAGGTCTATTAAATTTATTTTATTTATCTTTACATGTTTTGTCATTATTATTGTCTTTGTCTATATTCTTGAACATATAAGTATATTTATAATACATGTTTTAATATTCTTGTTTTCTAATTTTAACATTCTTGTCATTCCTTGGTTTGGTTCTTTTGGTTGATTTTTCTTCATGCGTACACGTGTGTGTGTGTATGTGCCTGTGTTTTCCTTTAAAGCAATGTTTCCCAATCAGGGACAGTTTTGCCCCACAGGGGATAATTTGGGAATACCTGAATACATTTTTGTTTGTTACAACTAGGGGATTGCTACTCACATCTAATGATGGAGGCCAGGGATGCCGCTGACCATTATAATGATGCACAAAGTATATCCCTTTACAATAAAAAATTACCTAGCTCAATAATTCTGCCTTAGAGACTTGAGCTCAGTTCTAACATGCAGTTAAGTTGCTTGGGACCAATTTATCCCTTACAAGACTTGATTTTACGATTTATTTATGCATATCTAGAGCAGCTTTTAGAATAAAACTGATTTGTCCCTCTATTAAAGTGATATTCTTCTGAGAACACTATCTAATGCCCATACATGTATGAAGAGGTCTCTCTTCTTTGACTTGTAGAAAGTGAAATATTCTTGGTCCTTTTTGAGCACTACGAATTATTCTGCCTTCTCCTTTTCAGTAGTTTTTCCTTGGCCTTGTGGAATTTTCCTTGGTATGTGCAAATTAGTATTCAACCAAAGATTGAAAAAGATTGGAAAAGACCCCTCTACAGGTCTGCAAAGCTCTTTGTCTCTGTGCAGTTCCTTATTCTATATTATTTGTAAATTGTATCTACCTGGATCTTTTATTTTCTTGGAACTACATGGCTGTCTTTTACCCGGGTCTTTCTGAACTTTAATTTCTAATGGCCTTTTTATTGCAGTGAGGCCATTGGGCTTTGTTTTCCCAAATTGCATTCTAAAAATTGCTTCCAGGCAGTGAGATGAAGACAATCTTATGATTCATCTCATTTGTTTTCCCTTCTTTTGAGGGATCATAATCTTTCTTCCTTTCCTTTCCTTTCCTTTTTTGAGACAGAGTCTCACTTTGTTGTCCTCAGTAGAGTGCTATGGTGTCATATCAATTCTAAGACTTTTTGGTGGAGGCTTTTAAAGTCTTTCTATACATAAGATCATATTGTCTGCAAAGAGGGAAAATTTTACTTCCTTTTTTCCAATCTGAATATCTTTTCTTTTTTTTTCTCTTGCCTGATTGCTGTATGACTTCCAGTACAATGTTGAATAAGAGTGGTGAAAGTGGGCATCCTTGTCTTTTTCCCATTGTTAGAGGAAAGGCTTTCTGTTTTTCCCCATTCAGTATGATGTTAGTTGTGGGCTTGTCATATTTGGCTTTTATTATAGTGAAGCATGTTTATTATATGCTTAAATTATTGAGTGAGAGTTTTTGTTAAGAAGGGATATTAGATTTTATAAAATTCTTTTTCTGCAGCTATTGAGATGATGTTTTTTTTTCCTTCATTATGTTGATGTGATGTATCACACATTGATTTGTGTATGTTGAACAATCCTTGTATCCCTGGGATAAATCCCATTCCATCATAGTGTATTATCTTTTTTTCTGTGTTGTTAGATTCAGTTTACTAGCATTTTGTTGAAGGTTTTTGCATCTATGTCATTGGCCTTTCTTAATGTCATTGCATTCTTGTCTAGTTTTGGTATCAGTGTAATGCAGGCCTTGTAGAAGGAGTTAGGGAGAATTTTCTCTGCTTCAATTTGTGGAATAGTTTGAGAAGAATTAGTGTTGGCTCTTTTTTTTTTTTTTTGGCCAGGGCAGGGTTTGAACCCGCCACCTCTGGCATATGGGGCTGGCACCCTACTCTTTTGAGCCACAAGTGCCGCCCAGTGTTGCCTCTTTTTAAAATTCTTGTTAGAGTTCATCTGTAAAGCTATCCAGTCCCGGGCTTCCTAGCTGAAAAGTTTTTTAATACTGATTCAATCTCATTACTCATCATTTGTCTGTTCAGTTGTTCTATTTCCTCTTGGTTCAATCTTGTTAAGTCATATATACTTAGGAATTTATTCATTTCCTTGAGGCTTTCCAATTTTTTAGTGTATTTTTGTTCATAATATTCTATAACGATTTTTTGTGTTTTGTAGTATCAGTTATAATATCTACCTTTTATTTATGATTTTATTTATTTGTGTCTTTTTTATCAGTCTAGCTAAGGGTTTGTTGATTTGGTTTATATTTTCAAAAAAACCAATTTTAGTTTCTTTGTTCCTTTGTATTTTGTTTTTAGCCCCTATTTCTGTTAGTTCTGCTCTGATATTTATTATTTCTTTCTTTCTATTAATTTTGGGTTTGGTTTGTTCTTGCTTTTCTAGTTCCTTGTGGTATATTCTTCAGTTGCTTTTTTGAAATCTTTCTTCTTTTTTGGTGTAGGCGTTTACTGCTACAAACTACCTTTATAGCATTGATTTTGCTATATCCCCTAGGTTTGGAGATGTTGTGCTTCCATTTTCATTTGTTTCAAGAAATTTTTAAATTACCTTCTTATTTTTTTCATTAACACAGTATTCATTCAGGAGCATGTTATTTAATTTTCATATTTTTGTACAGTTTTTAAAGTTTTTATTATTTAATTTTAATGGTAATATGGTTTTATTTTCTTTATAAGGGATATTTTATTTATAAGTGTTTCTGCCTATATGCCCAAAGAATTTGTTTCTTCATTACTGTCATATAGTTTTACTAAAGTATGTCTCAGTTTTTTGTTTTTTGTTTTTTTGGAGACAGAGTCCCACTCCATCACCCTGACTAGAGTACCATGGCATCATCATACCTCATAACAGCTTTAAACTCTTGGTCTCAAGTGATCCTCTTGCCTCAGCCTCTTAAATAGCTGGGACTACAGGTGCCTGCCACAACATCTGGCTAATTATTTTTAGTAAAGACAGGGTATTGCTTTTGCTCAAGGTGGTCTCAAACTCCTGAGTTCAAGCAATCCACCCTCCTTGGCTTCCAGAGTGCTAGGAGTACAGGCATGAGCCACCATACCTAGCGTATGTCTTGGTATTAATTTTTCTGTATCAATTTTCTTGGGTACATCATGAAATTTTGTAATACATGGTTTCAAAGTTTATTTTCCTGGAAATGTTTCTTTTTTAAAAAATTTTTTTCTTAATTTTTAAAAATTAAATCATAGCTGTGTACATTAATGCAATTATGGGGTACAATGTGCTGGTTTTATATACCATTGGAAATATTTTCATCAAACTGGTTAACATAGCCTTCATTGCATTTTCTTAGTTATTGTGTTAAGACATTTATACTCTACACTTAGTAAATTTAACATGTACCCTTGTAAAATGCACCATAGTTGTGTTCCCATCAATTACCCTCCCTCTACTCATCTTCCTCCTCTTCTCCCCTCCTCCTCCTCTTTCTCCTTCTTCTTGGGCTATAGTTGGGTTATAGCTTTCATATAAAAGCTATAAATCAGTTTCATAGTAGGGCTGAGTACATTAGATACTTTTTCTTCCATTCTTGAGATACTTCGCTAAGAAGAATATGTTCCAGCTCCATCCATGTAATCATGAAAGAGGTAAAGACTTTATCTTTTTTTTAGGCTGAATAGTATTTCATGGTGTACATATACCACAATTTATTGATCCATTCATGGGTCGCTGGGCACTTGGGCTTCTTCCATAATTTAGCAATTATGAATTGGGCTGCAATAAACATTGTAGTGCAAATATCTTTGTTATAAAGTGATTGTTTGTCAATATATCCTCTACTAGGATATACCTAGTAGAGGAATTGTAGAATCAAATGGCAGGTCTATTTTTAGATCCCTAAGTGTTCTCCAAACATCTTTCCAAAAGGAACGTATTAGTTTGCCTTCCCACCAGCAGTGCAGAAGTGTTCTCTTTTTTCCACATCCATGCCAATATCTCTGGTTTTGGGATTTTGTGATGTGGGCTAATCTTACTGGGATTAGATGATATCTCAGTGGTTTTGATTTGCATTTCTATGATGATTAAGGATGATATGTATTTTTTCATGTGTCTGTAGGCCTTGCTCCTGTCTTCTTCAGAGAAGTTTCTCTTCAAGTCCCTTGCCCACCCTGAGATGGGATCACTTGTTCTTTTCTTGCTGATACGTTTGAGTTCTCTGTGGATTCTGGTTATTAAACCTTTGTTGGAGACAACCTACAAATATCTTCTCCCATTCTGAGGGCTATATGTTTGCTTTACTTACTGTGTTCTTGGCTGTGCAGAAGCTTTTTATTTTGATCAGATCCCAGTAATGTATTTTTGGTGTTGCTTCAATTGCCTGGGGGGAGGGGAGGTCTTCCTCATAAAATATTCTCCCAGGCTGATTTCTTCAAGTGTTTTCCCTGCACTTTCTTCTAGTATTTTTATAGTTTCATGTCTTAAGCTTAAATAGTCAATTCAGTGAGAGTCTATCTTAGTTAATGGTGAAAGGTGTGGGTCCAGTTTCAGTCTTCTACAGGTCACCAGCCAGTTCACCTAGCACCATTTGTTAAATAGGGAATCTTTTCTCCACTGAATGTTTTTAATTGGCTTATCAAAGAGCAAATAACAGTAAGTAGCTGGGTTCATCTCTTAGTTCTCTATTCTGTTCCATATATCTACCTCTCTGTTTTTGTGCTAGTACCATGCAGTTTTTATCACTATCAATTTATAGTACAATCCAAGGTCTGGTAGCATCCTCCTGCTTTGTTTTTATTTCTAAGTAATGTCTTGGTTATTCAAGGTTTTTTCTGGTTTCATATAAAACTAAGTATTATTTTTTCAAAATCCTTGAAGTATGACAGTGGAGCTTTAATAGGGATTTCATTAAAATTATTTATTGCTTTGGGTAATATGGACATTTTAACAATGTTGATACTTCCCAGCCATGAGCATGGTATGTTTTTTCATTTGTTAACATCTTTAGCTATTTATTTTCTTAGAGTTTCATAGTTCTCTTTATTGAGATCTTTCATGTACTTTATTAGAAAAACTCCCAAATATTTCATCTTCTTTGGCACTACTGTGAAAGAAATGGAGCCCTTGACTGTTTTTTTCAGCTTGACTATTGTTGGTATATATAAAGGGTATAGATTTATGAGTGCTGATTTTGTAACCTGAGACTCTACTGTATTCCTTGACCATTTCTAAGAGTTTGGTAGTAGAATCCTTGGTGTTTTTGAGATATTGAATCATATCATCTGCAAAGAGTGAAAGTTTGATCTCCTCTGACCCTGTATGGATACCCTTGATCGCCTTTTCTTGCCTAATTGTGATGGCTAAGACTTTTATTACAATGTTGAAAAGCACTGGAGACAAGGGGCAACCTTGCCTGGTTCCTGATCTGAGTGGAAATGATTTCAATTTAACTCCATTCAATATGATATTGGCTGTGGGTTTGCTGTAGATGGCCTCTATCAATTTAAGAAATGTTCCTTCTATACCAATTTTCTTAAGTGTTCTGAACATGAAAGGATGCTGGATATTATCTAAAGCTTTTTCTGCATTGATTGAGAGAATCATATGGTCTTTGTTTTTATTTTGTTTATGTAATGAATTATGTTTATAGATTTACATATACTGAACCAGTCTTGAGATCCTGGGATAAAACCCACTTGGTCATGGCATATGATTTGTTTGATGTGTTGCTGGATTCTGTTTGCTAGGATCTTGTTGAATATTTTTGCATCAATATTCATTAATGATATTAGTCTATAATTTTCTTTTCTTGTTGGGTCTTTTCTTGGTTTGAGGATCAAGGTAATGTTTGCTTCATAGAGTGTGTTTGGTAGTATTCCTTCTTTTTCTATATTTTGGAAAAGGTTAGGTAGTAGCTCCTCTTTAAAGTTTTGGTAGAATTCTGATGTGAATCCATCTGGTCCTGGGCTTTTCTTTTTAGGGAGATTTCGTATAGTTGATGCTATTTTAGAACTTGATATAGGCCTGTTCAACATTTCCACTTTATTCTGGCTAAGTCTAGGAAGGTAGTGTGCTTCCAAGTATTGGTCTATTTCCTTTAAATTTTCATATTTCTGAGAATAGAGTTTCTTGTAATATTCATTAAGGATTTTTTGAATTTCTGAGGTGTCTGTTGTTATTTCATCTTAGTCATTTATGATTGATGAAATTAGAGATTTTACTCTTTTTTTCCTGGTTAGGTTAGCCAAAGTTTTATCTATTTTGTTGACCTTTTCAAAAAACCAACTTTTTGATTTATTGATCTGTTATATAATCCTTTTGTTTTCAATTTCATTTAATTCTGCTCTAATTTTGGTTATTTCTTTTCTTCTGCTGGGTTTGGGGTTGGAATGTTCTTCCTTTTCAAGTTGCTTGAGATTTCCCATTAAGTTGTTAACTTCCTCTCTTTCTGTTCTCTTGAGGAAGGCTTGCAGTGCTATAAATTTCCCTGTTAGGACTGCCTTTGCAGTATCCCAGAGGTTCTGGTAATTCGTGTCTTCATAGTCATTTTGTTCTAAAAATTTTGTAATTTCCTTCTTGATCTCATCTCTGATCCATCTGTCATTCAGCATAAGGTTATTTAGCTTCCATGTTTTTGTATGAGTCTGCAGATTCCTGTTGTTACTGAGTTCAACTTTTATTCCATGATGGTCCGAGAAGATGCATGGAATAATTTCTATTCCTTTAAATTTTCTGAGGTTAGCTTTGTGGCCTAAGATGTGATCGATTTTGGAGTATGTTCCATGTACTGATGAGAAAAATGTGTATTCAGTTTTGTTAAGATGAAATGTTCTGTAGATGTCTGATAAGTCCAAAAGTTGAATAGTTAAATTTAAATCTAAGATTTCTTTGCTAAGCTTCTTATTGGAGGATCTATCCAACACTGCCAAAGGAGTGTTAAAATCTCTGACTATGATGGATCTGGGAGAGATCAAGTTGCTCATGCCAGTTAGAGTCCCTTTTACAAATTGAGGTGCATTCTGGTTGGGTGCATACATATTGATAATTGAGACCTCATCATATTGAGTATTGCCCTTAACAAATATAAAGTGGCCATCTTTATCTTTGGTTACTTTTGTTGGTTTAAAACCTATTGTATCTGTGAATAAAATTGCAACACCTGCTTTTTTCTGCTTTCCATTAGCCTGGAATAT